>PVKE010010890.1:0-11212 GCA_004027555.1 Craseonycteris thonglongyai
AAAAAAAAAAAAAAAAAAAAAAAAATCTCCGAGTCTACTAAAAAACGGAAAGGCATTGAACAATAAAACTATTCATTGATTTATAACTTTCATTCTTAGTAAACCAAAATCTATTGAGTGTTCTAACTCTGTGGCAGGTTCTATTTTTGTCATCTTAAAAATATTTTTTAGGGGAAGCCGGGATGGTTAAGTGCTCACTTTGCAGCCCCGGGACCAAGGATCAAATCCCGGCCCTGGCCCGTGTGGACCCATATGCTGAACTGGGGAGTTCCCCCAGTTCAGTTCTCACTGGGGTGAAGACCCCAGCCCAGTTCCTGCCCTGTGCAGCCCCTCACCCACCTGTGGAATGAAACTATGTGGAAAAACTAATGATGTGCAACTATGGAGACTGTTCTGGGCCCTCCCCTTTCTCTCTGTCTCTGTATCTCTCACTCTGTCAAAAACAATAAAAATAAATCTTTAAAAAAATATATATCGGGGAAGCCGGGATGGCTCAGTGGGTTAGGCGCTCACTTTGCAGCGCTGGGGACCGGGGATCGAATCCCGGCCCCAGCCCGTGCGGAACCATATGCTGAACTGGGAGCTCCTCCAGTTCAGTTCTCTCTCTGTCTCTGTATCTCTCTCTCTCTCCCTGTCAAAAATAAATAAATAAATAAATATATATATATATTTAAAAATATATATATATATATCTTTTTTAATATTCCCAATAACTCTATAAGTTAGATATTATTATTCTAGTAGTCTTCATTCGCAAAAGAAAGGCTTTTTATAGTACAAGACTATATTACTCTATAGTTACATGACTTTAATCTGGTAGGGAACTAATGACTTTAATATTATAACTATTATGAAACACTAATACAGTGATTAAGGATGAGACCTGAGCCAAAGTGTCTGAGCTGAAATTCCAGTTGTCTCACTTATTAATTGTATGCATCTCATAGGGATAATAATATCTATTTCAAAGGGTTGTGAGGATTGAGTTAATCCAGCTAAAAGACTTAAAACAGTGACTAGTATAACACTCAATAAATATCTATTGTAATTTTGTTATTACTTAACAACGCAGTAGAAGTGAAAAGAGCATTAAGATACTTACAAATGTTAAGCATGAAGTAAAAAGACTGACCATTTACCAAGTACTGATTTTTCCAAATTACTGAACGGTTATTTCTAGATTTCAAAATTAGGGACTACACCTTCACTGTTGTTCCTCTGACATAGCTTACCTGGTCTCTAGTACAAATATACATCCTATTATCTACTTCACAGACACGGGCAAACTTAATAAAACGTTTGTAATCAAAATTATTTTGGATTCCAAGATGATGGCAGTCCCTAGAAAGATTCCAAAGCAGAGAGACCAAATTTTTAAACAAGAAAACTATACTTGAAATACTAATATTAAATTTATATAAGGATTTTATTTTTATTGTTTGTTTAAATAAAAATTGCATATATTTACAGTACACAAGGATTTTAACCAAATAGTTTCGGAAATGTTCAGTGCATACCTGGCAAAATAGTCCCATTTGTCCACATCAATGCCATTTCTTTTATTGGCCACTATCTCATAAAGGAAGCTTTTCTCCCTAGGACGCCCTTTATATGGCCACTACAAGACAAGACAACCCACGAAAAGGTTTAGGCTAGACACTCAATCTATTTACAAGCAAAGCAACTGTATTAATCTGAAAATTATAAACAAATACTTGAATGGGAATGTGAGATAAGTTAAAAGGTTCTATTCTTTCCTTCTTCCATTTAATTCCTAAATTAGTAGAAAAGGGAAAAGAAATAAAAGAAATGCTGCTAAGGTATATGCTATACTGTTAATATTAATACTAAACCTTTTTGTGCCATTTAAAGGATCCTAACTGTACTACATTTCCCATAATCAATACACTTTCTTGTTTTCCTGGTTTTAAAGTTTTTTAAAAATATAAGATCTAATTATGAACTCCTAAGAATGTTCCTTATATGCTAATGCTTGAATTCATATATGATATTATTTTTAAACTTCTTTTTTAATAATAAATAAGATCAAAAAGGAAACAAAACAGATTTTCCTCTGAATTAATTCAACTTTTTTTCTAGGTTTTCATATATCTAAATATTTCAAATGTTAATTTTAATGGATAAATAAGACACACATTTTTACATTTTCCAAAAAAAGTTTCCTTAGGTTTCTATATAAAATACTGCAGACATATTCATTATAAAATATTTATATATGTATTTTAATTTGAGGAGTAACTAACTTCTAAAGAACTCAATTAAGAGGTAAAAAATATATATAAGCCTTTCATTTTTTGCATTACTCAGTAGACATATTTAACATATTTTATCATTTACTCCCTCTAAAATATCCAAATGTACCTCTTCACACAGATCAGAAGTAATCAAGGAAAGACCACATGAAAAGCATGAATCCCTTAAAATTAAATTATACACAAACTTACCAAAGAATCTTTGACTGGTGAATCAAGTACTCCTGCAATTTGTTCCTTGATAAAGCAAATATCTTCTTCAGGGACGAGACCATATTTTTCCATGACATCTCTGAGTCCATTAGAATTAACAAGGTGCTCAAACATGTTAACTGAGCCCTGTTCATGCTATAGAAAAAGTCGGCACAGTATAGTCTGTTACAGACTCTAGTCCAAAGGCCCCCAAATTATCCAAATTACTCTTTATTTCAGGCAATTCAGAGATAAGATTCTGCTGCATGTTCATTATCTGGTTTCCAACTACAGTCTTACAGATATTTCTAAAAACCTGTGTATATTTTTACTAGTCCTTAAACTTTTTACAAACCATGTTCATTATTATTTCAAAAATATATTTAATGAGATTATAATCATTTATAGTACAGAAGTGCTGTACAGTACAGTAGAGAAGAATATTACTAGGCCATACAGGTAGAATCCATTTTGATGAAGATCACTATAAAATTCAATTCTACTGTTTAATCAGACTTGAAACTGGTTACAAATTTTGTTAGCACTTCCATATGGTGGTGAAAAGGGGTAAATGCAATCTTGCCAATAAAAATGAAAGTGTCTAAGAGCTCTGAGTAAAGATCTGGGTGGGAATCTCAAACGTGTTTCGTTTTGCTCATCTGTTTCCGCTCACTCATCAACAATCATTACAAATATCAACTGACCTCCTGGAGACATCTGCCCTATTACAGGTATAAAAAACAGACCTAAGATTAAGTCGAAAACCTGAATGGTCCTACACTATCTTTTAAAAATGGAATCAATATAATAATTATAAAGAGAATAAGAAGTTTATAATAATAAATTGGGCAGACATTGCCTTAATCAAGTGATCAAAGTTAATTATACCAGTAATGGCTAAATAGATTTTATACACTTTTTTTTTTTTAAGATTTATTTCTATTGTTTTTTGACAGAGACAGACAGGGACAGACAGACAGAAGGGGGATGGCCCAGAGCAGTCTCCATAGTTGACAGCATTAGTTTTCCATATAGTTTCACTCCACAGGTGGGCGCAGGGCTGCGCAGGGCAGGAACTGGGCCGGGAGCCTCCCGCATAGGACCCCAGCAAGAACTGAACTGGGGGCACAACCCATTTCAGCATATGAGTCCAGAGCCAAGACTCAATCCTCTGGCCAGAGCCGGGACTCAATTCTTGGACTTCGGGGCTGCAAAGCAAGCGCTCTATCTGCTGAGCCATCCCGGCTTCCCCCCAGACTTTATATACTTCTGATGTGATACACTAAGGACACAACATGGCATTCTGCCAAACATGTAATCTCACAGTATGAAGAAAGATGAGACAAAATCAAATAGAGGGGCATGCCACACAATAACTCACTGTACTCTTCAAAAAATGACAAGGTCATAAAAGATAAAGTCTAAAGCCAGATCAAAAAAGATTAAGGAAAAAAGTACAATGTATATACAAGAAAAAAAGTTTTTCTCTCCCTTTTCCATATAGACAATTGGCAAAATTTGAAAGAAAATCTATAAACTAAATAACAGTATTGCATCAATATTAATGTCCTGATTCTGATAACTGTACTGAGGTTATGTAAGAGAATGCTCTTGATTTTAAGAAATACCCACTGAGGTATTTAGGAATGAAGGAATATGTCTAGAACTTACTGGTACTTTGAAATGGTTCAGAAAAAAATTCATAATACAGAAAATTTAAGTTCCACAAAGATAGCATGAACAATACCTAAAATTATAAGAAACCTGGTAGTAAATATATCAAAAGATGTCTAAGAACCTTATGAAGAAAATTATAAAATTTATAAAAGAAGAACAAAGGAAATAAAAAACACAGTGAGATATCACCTCACACCTGTCAGAAGAACTAACAAGTATTAGTGAGGATGTTGGAGAAAAGGAAACTTTCAAGTACTGGTGGTAGAAATGTAAATTGGTACAGACACTATGGAAAACAATATGAAGGTTCCTAAAAAAATTAAATATAGAAGTACCATACAATCCGGCAATTCTACTTCTGCATATTTATTCAGAGAAAAAAGAAAATACTAATTTGGAAAGATGTTTGGACCCCTGTGTTCAATGCAACACTATTTACAACAGACAAAATATGGAAGCAACCTAAGAGTCCATCGATAGATAAATGGATACAGAAGATGTGGCCTACATACAATGGAATATTACTTGGCCATAAAAAAATAATGAAATCTTGCCATTTGTGATGACATAGATGGACCTTGGGAGTATTACACTAAGTGAAATACGTACCGTATTTTCCGGTGTATAAGACGACCGGGCGTATAAGACGACCCCCTAATTTTACAGTTAAAACATAGGTTTAGGCCTATATTCGCTGTATAAGACTACCCCCCACTTCCGAGGCTGTAGTCTTATACAGCGAATATAGGCCTAAACCTATGTTTTAACTGTAAAATTAGGGGGTCGTCTTATACGCCAGAAAATACGGTAAATAGAAAGACAAATACCATATGACTTCACTTATATGTAGACTCTAAAAAAACAAAACAAAACCAGACTCATAGATAGAACAGACTGGTGGTTACCAGAAGGAAGGAGGAAGGTTGTAGGGGTGGGCAAAATAGGTGAAGTAGGTCAAGAGGTACAAACTTCCAGTTATAAGATAAATAAGGGGACATAATGTACAACATGGGGAATAGAGTCAATATTGTATTAACTTTGTATGGTGACAGATAGTAAGTATACTTATTGTAATGATCACTTCATAATGTATATAAACAGTGAATCACAAAGTTGTACACCTAAAACTAATATAATATTGTATGTATGTCAATTATACTTCAATTTTAAAAAGGGTAAAGAAAAGAGCCAAAGGGCCAAAGATACTCAATAAACAAACAAGACATAAACAGTTGTGCTTCCAACTACCAAGACTTACGACAATGTAATAATAATTACGGAAGTATGGAATAGAACAGAATCCAGAGATGTTCATCATATATAAAGTTAATAAATGTTGCGGTTTGTATTATATGGTCAGGGGGAAAGGATGAACTATTCAATGAAAAACAATCTATAGTAAACGAAATTAGATTTCTTTCATACATATGCACAAAAATAAATTCCACAAGAGTTAAAGACTTAAATATGAAAGGCAAATATTTAAAGAAAAGGACTTGGGAATGGCTAAGTAGATTCTATTTAGATCAACACTGCTAGAGAAACAACTATAAATTTGAGACAACTCCCTGAAGGTATTGAAGAGTGATTGAAAGCAGGCGGATGTTAAAGGGAAGTCAATGGGGAAGCCGGGATGGCTCAGTGGGTTAGCGCTCACTTTGCAGAGCCGGGGACTGCGGATCAAATCCCGGCCTGGCCTGTGCGGAACCATATGCTGAACTGGGAGCTCCCCCAGTTCAGTTCTCTCTCTGTCCCTGTCTCTGTCTATCTCTCTCTCTCCCTCTCTCCCCCCCCCCCCCCCCCCCCGTCAAAAATAAATAAATAAATAAAAATAAAGGGAAGTCAACACTTGGAAGAGAAAGGCATTGGGCAATATTCCAGTTATCTGGCTTTTAGCCTGAGAGCAGGCCCCAAAGCAGCAAAACTGAAGAGACACTATCCATCTTACTGGACTGAAGAATCAGAGGACTTTATTAAAATTTAAAATTTGTTTGCCAAAAGGCACCATTAAAACTGAATTGGCAAATCAAAGCCTGGGGGAAATACATTCATTATATATCTTATATAATTTCTCAAATCAGTAATAAAAAAGCAAAACAATCAAATTTTTCAAATGGGTAAAACACTGAAAGAACTCTTTACAAAAGAAGATAGATGAGTGATGAAGTACAAAGTACAGAAAATAGTACTCAACATACATCAGAAACTGCAAATTGAACCACAAGATACCCTTTCACACTCATTAAAAAGGCTAATCTAAAAAACAAATGTTGGTGCAGCTATGGAACAACAGGAACTTGCATAGGCTGCTGGTGGAGAGTAAAATGGTATAATCACACTGGAAGCTCGCTCGGTTTCTTATAAGGTTAAATATGTATCTACTTTATGACCTAACAACTTTACTCCTAGGTATTTACGTAAGGGAAATAAAAACATTTTCCACAAAAAGCTTGTACAATAATGTACAAAGCAACCTAAGTACTAATACACCCAAACTGAAAACAACCCAAATTCCATCAAAAGGAGAAAGGATAAACAAATTACGGCTTATTCATACCATGGAATAATACCTCAGCAATAAAAAGGGATCAACTACTGATGCATGCAAAGAGTACTTCAAAATCACTGAGTGAGTAAGGCAAGACACAAGAGTACCTACTATATGATTCTACTTACATCAAGTCTAAAAACAGGCAAAACTAATCAATGTTTATAAAAATCATAAGGTGATGGTAAGGGGAAGAGTAGAAATTGACTGAAAGGGGCAAAAGGGAATTTTCCAGGAAAATTTGGATATGTTCTTACCCTGACTTAGGTAATGGTTACATGGATGCACATATTTGTTAAAACTCACTGAACTATTTCTCTCTTAAGATCTACACAACTAAGATCTCTTAAGATCTCTACGTTTAAGATCTCTACAACTTATTGTATGCGAATTATACCTTGAAAATAAAAAAAAAAAAAAGAGAAAATAGTGGTTGATATGTAAGAAGCATTCAACACATATTAATATTCTTTTCTACTCCAGGATCCAGAAATACAGTGTGGCCAATCTAACTTTCTCAAAACTAACTTTACTTCTCTCTCTCTTTTTTTTTTTATTGTTAAATTTATTGGGGTGACATTGATTGGTAACAACTAGACAGTTTCCAGATGTACAAATCTACATCATATCACCCATGCACTGCATTATGTGCCCACCTCCCAGAATCAGCTCCCCCTCCACCACCGTATATCTGGTGCCCACTCCCACCCCCACCCCCACCCTCCCTCCCCTCTCCTCCCCTTCACTCAGGTAGTCACCAAACTATTGAGTGTGTCCATAAGTCTGGTGCTCACACCCACCTCCCCTCCCCACTCTTCCTCCCTAACTTTACTGCTCAAAAACTGATTCCAAAAATATGGGTCGGCCACCTGCAAATCCCTAATTATAAAGTGGTACATTTAATATACATGATGAAACCTGGAAACAATCAGTTACTTCATGGTCATACAAATTCAATCAAAACTGGAGTTGGCCTTTTATTGTTTTATTTTACAGTAGTATGATAGAGTAGAAAGAGCATTAAATTAATACTTAGGAAACCTGTATTTTTAGTGTTGGTCTACCATTTAACATCTTTGTGATTTCTGGTGCATCAATACACCTCTGTGAGTTTCAAGTTCTTTTATACTTGTAAAAAATGGAGACAATGATTCCTTCCTCACAGACTGTGAGAATCAAATGAAAACATACACATATGTGAAAGCACCCTGAAAAAGTGTAAAGGAAAAGTATACTCTAACACAGCAGTGGCTGCTTAAATAGTAGCCTTTATTTTATTGAATTGGATATTTACTGACTATTAAATATGTGAATACATACCTGCCATTTCATATTTTGGCGAGCAAGCGGAATAAATCTTCCATCAAACATATGAGAAAATGGCCCATGACCTTAAAAACAAAAGCACCCACAGAACAAGAAAAATGTTTTTAAAATGGTAAATAGTGAGTTGATTTTTTTCATTTTTTGAGTTTTAACTTGAATATCAACATAAATCAATCATCTATAAACACATCACAAAAAGGGACAAGTCCTTCCTATTCTGTAAAACAAGAGGATGGGAAATAGAACCACGTAAGAAAGTGAGCTTTCCATAAAGGGATCTCTGAGTCACCAGCTACATAAATCTGATGAAAGGACAGTTTTGTGTGGCTCACAGGAATGTTAATAATAAAAACTTTTGGTATATTCACATTGAATATCTATTAAAACAACAGTTTTAACCCTTTCCAGTCCAATGTTGGACCTTTTAAGACACTGTACTTTTCCTCTTCCGCTCCGATGTCGGACGACGTCTGACATTGTAAAAAAGAAAATAAATCACCATTCATGTTCATATTATGTTTTTCTCCTTTCGAACTATAGTATAGTAATAGAAATCCACAGACCTCTTTCCTGGCCAAAATAAATTGGGAGTGGGGGGATGTGGGTTGCATAAAAATTGGATTGGAAAGGGTTAAGACAACCTTTGGTAATATGCAATTTTGTTGAGGTACAACTCTGGAATTATCAGAATTTCTGCAGAAGTGAACTACTTAGCTGGAGAGGGAGCCCACCTGGACCAGTCCTGGGCCTTTCTGCATGTCCCTATCTGTGCATAAAGGTTCATTACTGTAGTGCTCAGGCCCCTGGGGACTGACAAAGGTTTCCCAATGATTTCCTCTCAAAATACCAAGAATCTGCTAAATATATCATCTGAGTATGGTATTAAGTCTTACTGAAATCTCCAAGGGGACATGCTGAAGAGAATACCCTGCCCCTTTAAGGGTCTGGCTCTTGAAACACAACTCCCTCCCGTTCTCTGCCCTGAGTGCACATACAAACTCCTGGGTTCCTCCAACAGGTAGAACTGATGGGGTAAAATTCCAGTGATAAGAGTCCAGTCTCTCTTCTTGTCAAAGAAAAAGGATGATATTCTTTTACTTGGATTTCAGTGGACCCAGACCTCACACGGGTCAGGGAAGAAAGAGTTCTCTAAATCTGTTGTTTATCTGTTTTGGCAGATTAGAGAGTCTAGGTATAAAAATAGATCTGACAAAGTTAACTGAAGGAAAAAATGGCAATTTTATTAAACAAGAAGGATAAAAGAAAAATCAAGTTCACATCATCCTAAACAGAGCAGTCAGAAAAACCTCACTATCAGGAAGTCCTGTCATATAACCTGTATCAACGATGTTTAACAGGAAATTCACTGAAAGGCCAGAATCATTCTAGGATAGACACAATGGCACATTTATGTTAATGTCAACTAAAGAATTAAAACAGAACTTTCGCATGTCTCTTGGTTAGTTGGATATTTTTTTAATTTCAAAGTGGAGTAACGTTCTGGTTTTTCATAATGGCTTTAACTCTTTTGTATAGCTTACCGAGATCATGACAAAGCCCAGCAATCTGAACACAGAGCATATCTCGTTCACTTATTTGCAACTCTGGTTGTTTTTCATTCAGTGCACGAACTAGACATCCTGCTAGATACCCTACACTGCAGAACCAAAAAAAAAAAAGTCATTCTTTTGTTTGAAAAATGAGTGATACTTTCTGGTCTTCAAGAACTTCAATGTATTTCTCAAATGTTGTAATGTATCAACAGGGAAATTTAGCACAAGAGTCTGTTCTGGAACTAAGCAGGAACACACACAAATAGAATCCCCAAAGCAGAACCTCTTGGCTCAGCATCACTAATCCTTAAGCAAATACAAAATCAAAACCACAATGATATCACTTCACATCCATTAGGACCCATTAGGATGACTATTATCCAAAAACAAAACAAACAAAAAACCCAAAATTTCATAAATAATTAATGTTGACCATAATGTGGAAAAACTGGAAGCCTTGTATACCATTATAGGAAATGTATAATACTGTGGAAGACAGTATTAAAAACAAAATTACTATATGATCCAGAAATTCCAATTTTGGGTATATACGCTAAACAACTGAAAGCAGGGTCTTGAGAAGATATTTGCACACTCATGTTCATAGTAGCACTACTTACAATAGCCAGTGAGGTAGAAACAACCCAGTATCCATTAACAAAGAAGAGATAAACAAAATGTGGGGTAGATATTCAATGGAATATTATTCAGCCTAAAAAAGGAAAAAAGAATCTGGAACCTTGAAGAAATGATGTGAGGTGACATAAGCCAGTCACAAAAAGACAAATACAGTACTGTATGGTATCATTTAAGTTGCCAAGAATAGTCCCATTCATAGAAACAGAAAGTAGAATGGTGGTTACCAGGGGCTGGGGAGAGAGGGGGAAATAGGGAATTGTTATTTTGATGAGTATAGCGTTTCAGTTTTGCAAGATAAAAAAATTCTGGAGCTTGGTTGCATAATAATGTGGCTATGTTTAACACTACTGAACTGTGTACTTAAAAACAGTTAGGAGGATACATTTTATATTCTGTGTATTTTTACCACTATTTAAAAACAATTAGTGGGGAAGCCGGGATGGCTCAAAGGGTTAAGTACTCACTTTGCAGCCCCGGAGACCAAGGATCTATTCAGCCCAGGCCTGTGTGGACCCATATGGTGAACTGGGGAGTGCCCCCAGTTCAGTTCTCACCGGGGTGAGACCCCAGCCCAGTTCCTGCCCTGTGCAGCCCCACGCACATCTGTGGAATGAAACTATGTGGAAAAACCAATGATGTGCAACTATGGAGACTGTTCTGGGCCCTGCCCCTTCTCTCTGTCTCTGTATCTCTCTTTCTCTCTGTCTCTGTATCTCTCTCTCTGTCAAAAACAATAAAAATACATCTTAAAAAAACCAAAAAACAAAAACCAATTAGCAAGACTTCTGGCTTGGTAATGTTTACAACTAGATTGAAGATAAAATACCAAAAAAATGTTAAATGCACTTTTAGTACTTCCCTGAAAGTATTAGGATTTCTAAATGAATATAGCATCTTCCTTCTCTAAACTCTTGAGCTCCATGAGGATAAAGACAATTGTTATCTCGTTGGCTTGGTAGGGCCTAGTAAGTTTTCAGTAAACATCTGCTGATGAATGAATGAAC
>PVKE010010890.1:11312-41591 GCA_004027555.1 Craseonycteris thonglongyai
TTTTTTTTTTTTTTTTTTTTTTTTTTTTTTTTATCTTTTCACATTTATAGAGAGAAATTATCTTTTTGTCTTTAGTGCATAGTCACTTCTATTTTACTTTTTGACAGACAGAGAGAGAGACAGAGACAGAGACAGCCAGAGAACCGAACTGTGGGAACTCCCCAGCTCAGCACGTGGGTCCTGCCTGGGCCGGAGCCGGGATTCGATCCCCGGTCCTCATGGCCTCAAAGCGAGCGCTCAACCCGCTGAGCCGTCCCGGCTTTCCCCTATTGTTTTTGACAGAGACAGAGGGAGACAAGAGAAAGAGAGAGACAGAGAAGGGGGAGGGCCCAGAACAGTCTTCATAGTTATACATCATCAGTTCTTTTTTATTGACATGGTTTCGTTCCACACAGGTCTGGGGCCCAAGCAGGGCAAGAACCGAACTGGGGGCTTCCCCTATAGGAAGCACACCCCAGCTCAGCATATGGGTCAGCACTGGCCAGGGCCAGAATTTGATCCTTGGTCCCTGAGGCTGCAAAGCAAGAGCTTAACCCTCTGAGCCATCCCAGCTTCCCCTGCTCTGTATAATTTAAAATGTTTCAAAACAAACCAACAAACAAACAAACAAAACAAATTAATACACTGTGAATACTTCATAAAATCTAGAAAACTGTCCAGATCTTCCCTGCCCATGTCCTCCTCTACATTTTATAAAGGAAAAGCACACCAAAGTCTCGACTTAGTTGTACATAATAGAAGTGCCACCTTCTCTAAGCTTGTGAATGCTTTCCTGATTTACACATCTCCTGGCTTCAAAGGTCATTCCAAAGAAAAACACAACTAGACAGGGACTGTAAGAAATTAAATAATCACGCTTACAAAATTAATTACACCACCAACCAACCCGATTAGCTTTTAAATAATATTTAAACATAGATATTTCACCCAAATGATCTGTCAACAGACATTATCTTTCCAGGAAGGATCTGAAGTGGCTTATAAAAATACATAAAATAAATAAAATATAGTAATGTAAATTAAAACCTCGATATTTTTCATCAACAAAAGAAGGATATTACCATTTGGTAAAACTATTCTCTAAAAGATTAAGATGAGACAATCATTTCATGAGACAGAAAAAGTACTTAATAGCTGTAAATTCCCACCCCAATTCCTTTCTTACCCTAGGCTATGCTCAAATCGATTGTGTGAAGCTCCTGGAAAAACATAGTAAGCACCTCCCAACTGTTTAATGTAGCGAAGCCGCTGAAATTGAGGTGTGTCGATGATTCGGATGAGGAGAGGGTGGAATTCAATGTGGCCATGGATAGGATCATTAATTATCTGAAAAATTATGTTTAAATTAATATGAGTAACAATATATAACTCCATCAACAACTGTTGTGCAGCTATACCTATCTAAATTTGATTGTTCTCAAGTAATAATAATAATATTAAGGGAAATGACAAGATATTAATATCATTATTATATGATGTCAAAATATATCATCAGGAGTAGAAGAACCCATGAAAGTCATAATGCAACCCTATGAATGTCCTTACAGAAAAGAACCAGTTCCTTGAATAACATCGTTTCGTTATAACCCTAATAAGAGCAAAACCAAATGTTTTTCCTGGCGGGGCCACTGTGTGGAGTTTTGTACATTCTGCCCATGTCTGTGTGGGGTTTCTCAGTATTCCAGTTTCTCCTACATTCCAAAGATGTGCTCATTAGGTGTGTGCGTGAGTGTGTCCCAAGATGGAATGGTGTCCTGTCCAAGGTTGGTTCCCACCTTGCCCTGAGCTACCCAGACAGGCTCCAGCCACCTGTGACCGTGAACTAGAACAAGCGAGTTGGAAAAATCATTCTCTTACTTGTTTTTATTAAAAGTGTATGTAACTCATATTTATTTCAATATATATTATTAGAAGTGTTTTGAGTTCTTATTTAGATATTTGGTGACATTTCTGTGACCAGAAATATGCCACAGAAACTTAACTCCTGTTTATGTCAATTAGCCTTTGGTAAAATTGGTTTCTTATGTCATTCCACTTGATTTCTTCCCCTCCTAAAGAACAATGTAACTATTACAAACAAATAAAAATCTATTTTATCGTTAAAAATTATCGGAAAAATTCTACAATCTACTTTTAATCCATTTAAAGGTCTAAACAGTCTTCACTATCATTTTCTCAGGTGTAATAACTTGTTATTTTTTGTGTAGGGGGTAGTAATATATATATATATATATATATTTTAACTTATTGGTGTGACATTAATTGATATCAATTTCATTGTTTCCAGGTGTACAATTCTACATTACATTGTCTATACATCACATTATGTGCTCACCACCCAGAATCAGCTCACTTTCCATCACTGTGTGTGTGTGTGTGTATATGTGTGTGTGTGTGTGTGTGTGTGTGTGTGTGTGTGTGTATTTAATGGGGGCTTCCCACTTGGGAAGCACACCCCAGTTCAGCATATGGGTCTACACAGGCTGGGGCTGGGATTCAATCCTTGGTCCCTAGGGCTGCAAAGCAAGCATTTATCTCATTGAGCTATCCCAGCTTCTCTTGTTTTTGTATCTTAGTTATCATTTTAATGGCTCCATTTCCTTGATGAACCAACATTTTAAAGCCATTCCCCTAATATTGGTCAATAAGTTGCTGGAAGTTCTAGTTACATTATTTCATATTCCCTTCCTAACTCTTTAAGTGTATGTATATGTGATATTAAAGTCTTCTGATGATTGTTTACAATTTGTTATTTTTATTCTCCCAGTATTATTTAATATAAACTTTTTATTTAGTAATATGGCCCGCTTGTCACTTTTAAAGACTATATGATATTCTATTGTGTTATAGTCAAGCAAGATGAAACAATCCTATAGCCTACTGTTTCCTATAAATGCCAAGCACTGGGGATTAGAGATAAGCAAGGCATCATTCCTGCCCACCTGGAAAGATAACAGAATCTATGTCCAGAGCAGTGGCTGGAAAGGGAATGGAAAAAAAGAAGCAAAAGGAGTGGCTAGTTCTACCCAGAAGAAAGGGAAGAGGAAGCTATTGGAAAGAGATTCAGAAGTGGTAATTCTATAACTGAACATATATTAGGTAAGAGAAAGTACATAAAGCAGGCATTTCACTATAAGATTCACTAATACATTTTAGTGCCTGTTATATCAAACACTATATTTCCTCCTCACCGTTACACAATTCCTGGCTTCTGAAGCCAACTAAACTAAATTTAGCATGAAGAAACATGAGTCAAGAAAAGAGGTTGTGACCTTGGGTTAGGCAATTGTTTCTTAGACACCAAAAGCCCAAGAAGCAAAAGAAAAAACAAAAATGAAAACAGATAAACTGGACTACATCTAAACTGAAAAATTCTGTGCTCCAAAGACCCCACCAAGGAAGTAAAAAAAAAAACAACAATCCTGAGAATGGGAGAAAATATCTGCATATATTTGATAAGGGATTTGTATTCAGAATATATAAAAGAACTTTTACAATTTAGATTGTGGCTGATGAGTTAAGAACTTTGTGAACTTTTCTAAAATCAGTGACTTGTATACTTTAAGTGAATGAACTGTAAAGTATGTGAATTATACCTTGCTAAATTTTTCTTTATAGAAATAATAAGGGGAAGCCGGGATGGCTCGGTGGGTTAGGCGCTCACTTTGCAGCCCCGGGGACCAGGGATCGAATCCTGGCCCTGGCCCTGGCCCGTGCAGACCCATATGCTGAGCTGGGGAGTGCCCCCAGTTCAGTTCTCACCCGGGTGAGACCCCGGCCAAGTTTCTGCCCTGTGCAGCCCCGCCCACCTGTGGAATGAAACTGTGTGTAAAAACCAATGATGTGCAACTGTGGAGACTGTTCTGGGCCCTCCCCCTTCTCTCTGTCTCTGATTCTGTATCTCTCTCTCTCTGTCAAAAACAATAAATAAATCTTAAAAAAAATAAATAAATAAATAAATAATAAAATGTGGATATCAAATTGGATAGAGGATGCACTTCCGGTGCGCTAAGTGAGGAAGATGTCTGCATCCCAGCAGCAGGCTTCAGTGGCCGACTCCGCTGCTGGTTTGTTGGGTGCAGGTTCAGTGGGCAGCCAGCAGCAGCTGCAAACACTGACACAACTGGTAGGACCTGCCCAGAGCGGGCTTTTGCAACAACAGCAGCACTATAAGATGCTCATCCTGAGGCTGACTCTGATTCACAACACTAACATTAACAGCATGTAAAGGAGTAGTGACAGACCCATACAGCACTTTGACGAGTGTCTGGAGGAGTTCTACACACTCTGTGACCAACTGGAGCTCTGCCTGCACTTGGCACACGAGTGCCTGTCACAGACTTGTGACAGTGCCAAGCACTCTTCCACACGGGTGCCCAGTCACCAAGCCAGATGCAGTACAGCCCTGACAGCCTGCTCTACCCACGGTATCTGATGGTCATCAAAGCCCAGTTTGCCTGTGGCAAGGACATTCATACAGCTCTTCTGGACTGTACCAAGAAGACAAGCCTCTTGTAGCACCAAAAGGGCCTGAGGGTGCCCTGTAAACTGGTAGGGTTGGAAGCAGCCATAGGCTATGGGGGAGGGGGGCAAGGAGGAAATAAAGAGTAGCTTCAAAGCCAAAAAAAAAAAAAAAAAAAAAAAAAAAAAAAAAAAAAAAAAAAAAAAAAAAAAAAAAAAAAAAAAAAAAAAAAAAAAAAAAAAATTAGCATAGGAATCAGTTCTTTGTTCAACTGTACTGGTGGTGAAGCTAAAATCTCTCATAGGTATGAATTTATTACTGTATAGTGACTGGCTGACTCAAGTACTTGGTAGACTTAAAATCTATTTTCAAGAACTGTAATTTACCATTTATAAATGATGTTAAGCAATTTTGATTTTTATAAACAAGAAAAATAAATAAGAGTGTGCAAATGAAACTAGTGACTGCCTTGAATAACTCCTGCAAAAATATTTGTGTCGCAAATTGTAACTGTGAAACTATGATTTCAGAGATTACCTGAGATGATCTCACCTAATGAAGAAAACTCATCTATGCCCTACCTGAAGAGAACATCCTAGGCTGCTACTACTGAGGAAGGACAGTATAGAATACAGGACAACAACTTTCTTCCAACTGCAGGATAAAACATTTAGATATGGTCTTTGATAGGTGATCATTCTACTTCTTCATGAGAAGAATGAAGTATCTTAATATTAGGTAACTTTTTCAGAAAGGGCTGAGATTTGATTATTCTTCAAGTAAAGTATTTGCTGTGAGAACCACAATTTTTGTCTATAAAAATGAATTATTGTGGGACTGAACCAAATGCATTCACTAAAGATTTTCAAACATCATTTTCAATGGAAAATAAGTACTCTAACTTGCAAAAGTAATATTGAAATATGAATTCTCATTGAGATCTGAGATAACTAAAATACTATACATTAAATACATAAAGCACAAATGATAAAATACATAAAAAACAAATGATGAAGGATGCAAAGGGAAAATGAGATACCCTACACTAGCAGCATCCAACGTTTTGGCTTCCCTGGGCCACACTGGAGGAATTGTCTTTGGCCACACATAAAATACATGAACACTAATGATAGCTGATGAGCTTAAAAAAAAAAAAAAGGTCACAAAAATATCTCATAGTGTTTTAAGAATTTATGTTGGGGAAAAGATGGGATGGCTCAGCGGGTTAAGAGCTCGCTTTGAAGCCCTGGGGACCAAAGATTGAATCCCGGCCCCGGCCCATGCGGCCCCATACGCTGAACTGGGGTGTGCCCCCAGTTCAGTTCCTGCCGGGGCCTATGCGGGAGGCTCCTGGCCCAGTTCCTGCCCTGTGCAGCCCTGTGCCCACCTGTGGAGTGAAACTATATGGAAAACTAATGTCAACTATGGAGACTGCTCTGGGCCCACCCCCTTCTCTCTGTCTCTATTTCTCTCTGTCAAAAATCAATAAAATAAATCTTTAAAAAAGAATTTATGTTGGGCCGTATTCAAAGCAGTCCTGGGCTGCAGGTTGGACACACCTGCCCTATATCTTCTCCCAGGTCCGAAACTCAGTATTCTTAGCTTATAGATGTCAAAAGGCTAAACAATACAGTACATTTCCTGTCACCAACTAGTCAAGAAATATTTATTTAATTATGGTATTAGAGTCACCCTGAAGAGCTCATGAAAAATGCACATTCATGGGCCTCTACATTCCCAGAATCAGAATTTCTGGGAAGGAGCTGAGCTTGTTAAAATTATTCTTGGGACATTGAATCTAAAAAACAGGGCTTTGATGTTTGGAAGGGGTTAGGGAATGAGAAATAAACAATTATTGATAGATCAGAAATTGAATATATCTACCCTTTGAACTAATATTTGACAAAAATATTTACCAAAACTGACAAGAAAATTTAGTACAACTCTAAAAGGTATTCTATGACTAAGGGTGGTAAGTAGGGCCATTTGTGTCAATATGGCTGATTTTCAAAAATAAAATGTTCAATGCAAGTTTAGGTTACATACTGTGAAATATGACATATAAAAGTTTTAAAAACATGTGAAACAATACATACTCATACACTGTTTATGGCTATACACAAATATGTAATAAAAGTACAAAACATTCATGAAAATTATAAAACACCAAATTGAGGATGGCGATTACTTTTGAGGAAGAAGGGTGAAAATAGAATCCAGGAGGTCTTCTGTTATTTCTAATATTTAGTTCTAAAAACAACAGATCTGAAGCAAATTAGGCAAAATGTTAAAAGTTGACAAGTTGGGTAGCAGTCTATTTATGCTTTTCTGTATGCTTAAAATATTTTAGTTTTTCTTTGATTTAAATACTCTGTGCTTATTCTAGATAATAAGTTTAGAAAAGTCAAAATCCATTACTCAGAATCCTATTACTGAGAAGCAGATTTCCTTCCATTCTGTTAAATGAATTCTAGATAATTGAGTTACACTACTTCATATTAAAAAAACATAATACACTTAGATTTCTCTTACCTTTAATATATCATCATGAGTTTGATTCACTCGCTGGATAGAACTAAGCAGCTTCTTTCTCTCCATCAAGGAACTATAATTACAACAGGATAAGACAATCTACCATTATTCACTTAGTAATAATTGCTAGAGTCTATAATAGTATATCATCAACTCTAGATTATCTACCCTCATAGAAAGAGTAGTCAGATCCAAAGGAACAGTTGGTAATTTAAACTTATTCTTCCTAGAAACTCTCTCCTTCCTTTGTTTCTGAGATGTGAAACTCTCCCTCTAGGCTTCTGCCTTTGATCCTCTTTCTCTCTTGGCAAATTGAGGAAATATAAGTACTTGTCTAAACTGGATTCCCCCTAGAGTGCAGGGTCTAGGACAAGAGCATCAAAAAGATGATTTATTATAGCATGTAATAAATACATGGGAATAAATACCTGGGAATAGGCGTGGCATATTAGGAATGGTGAAACAGGAAAAGAGGTGGAAAAATACAAGGGTACAGTTGGTTGCACTGGGACCACTGTGAACAACTTCAGCTGATCCCACTGGGATTGTCACAGGCAATTCTGTCCAGTAGAACTTTGTCATAATGGAAATGAAATGTTCTATATGTCCCCTGTCTAACACGGTAGCCACTTGCTTAAGTGGCTATCAGCACTTGAAATAAGGCTAGCATAAATGAAGCATTTATATTTTAATTTAGTTTAACTAATTTAAACATGTAGCTAGTGGCTGCTGTATAGAAAAATATAGCTCTGAGGAGTCCTGCACAATCCACCTCAGAGTTATGAGGCAGGCACAAAAGGTGCGCCATGTAAGTGTTTCTTTTGGAATTCTGTCTGTTTTGTTCACTCATGTGTCCCAAGTTCCTAGAAGAGTGCCTAACATGAGCAGTGTGAAGAAGAGACGAGAACGACCCCCGGACCAACTAAAGCTCGTGCGCCCTTGCATCCCCGCGTCCAGCGTCTACGTTCTGCCCCCGTTGCCATCATGCCCAAGACAAAGGCTGAAGGAGATGCTAAAGGAGAAAAGGCCAAGGTGAAGAACAAACCACAGAGAAGATCCGCAAGGTTATCTGCTAAACCTGCTCCTCCAAAGCCAGAGCCCAAACCTAAAAAGACCCCTGCAAAGAAGGGAGAGAAGGGCAAAGGAAAAAAGGGGAAAGCTGATGCTGGCAAGGATGGAAATAACCCTGCAGAAAATGGAGATGCCAAAACAGACCAGGCACAGAGAGCTGAAGGTGCTGGAGATGCCAAGTGAAGTGTGTGCATTTTTTGATAACTGTGAACTTCTGGTGACTGTACAGTTTGAAATACTATTTTTTATCAAGTTTTATAAAAATGCAGAATTTTGCTTTACTTTTTTTTTTTTAAGCTATGTTGTTAGCACACAGAACACTTCACTGTTTTTTGGGAAAGGACATACATTGCTAATAGAATGTCTCCAAAGCTGGATTGACATGGGGGGCGGGAGGGGGGCGGGGACCACCTTTCCCTTCTAGTTTTGAGAGACTTCCTTTTAGTTGCTGGGAGGAGGGAATCCCTCGATGTTCACAAATATTAGTCACCTTGGTACAAACACCTAGTGGTATGGAAAAACTAAAATTCATTCTTATGTCCTTTTCTCCTTTTCCACCTTAAGCATAGACTTAACTCCCTTTAAACCCAGAGATCTGTTGGGAACTATCCCCCCCAAAAAAAAATGGTTACAAGTGTATCAGGCAATCCAGACTTTTCTAGTGTCACTATTGAGATGACATCCCTCAAAAGAGAGCAGTTCCTTTTTTAGATGGTGGATCTACAGATTGATAATTCTGCCCTTTTCATTTCATTTCCTGAAAGTCAGGGTTGGCTTGTGAAAAGTTGTTAAACAACATGCTTAATGTGAAATGTCAACCTTTACTCTAAACTTTACCTGCTCAGAGCATCAAATGAAGACTTCATTGGGTTTTATAGTGGCTTTCTGATTTTGGTAGTCCACTGCAGAAGGGAGTTTGAAAGTGGTTGTATACTATTAACGGTGTTTGCCCACGTCCTGCCTGAAATACCATGGTTGTTTATGAAAAGTATCTTTAATAAAGCTGGCTACAGTTTGGCTTGGAAAAAAACCCAAAAAAACGAGTGCCTAACACACAGTGAGCTCTCCATAATAATTTTAAATAAATCAATAATAGGCGGGGAATGCTTACCCAAAGGACATTTATTAAAAGTTAGTCAAAAGTGATCTTTTTCCATAATATAATTCCACTTTCAATTACTAAATGACAGTATATGAAGTAATTCAGTATAATCCTTTGTTTTGATTCTTTGGTTACTGTTACCACAAACAAAATAATAGCCAAGTGGAATTCTAAAAGATAAGACCCGTATTTCACCACTACTGGCAATTCTCTAAAAGAAACAGTCTCCATCTGAAGGAATGTTTAAATATTGCATCACCGAGATCTTTAAGTGGACCCATAGTAACCTAGACCCTAGAACCCATAGCCATACATAATGATCTCTATCTATATAATTTATTAAGGGCTTCTCATGTGCTAATCATTTGACATACATTATCTCATTGTTATCCATTTCACAGGTATAGAAACTGAAGGTTGGAGAAGCCAGGATGGCTCAGTGGGTTAAGCGCTTGCTTTACAGCCCCAGGGACTGAGGATCAAATCCTGACCCCGCCCCATGCAGACCCATATGCTGAATTGGGGTGTGCTTCTCATGTGGGAGGCCCCAGTTCAGTTCTCAACTCCCTACCCCCGTTCAGCTCCTGGCTTGAAGGGCCATGCCTGCCATGTGAAAGGTCCCAAGCCTAGTTCCCGCCCGCCCTGCGTGGCCCCCACCCACCTGTGTGGAACTAAACTATGGCAAAAACTGAAAACATACAACTATGGAGACTGCTCTGGGCCCTCCTCCTTATCTCTCTCTCTGGCTCTGTCAAAAACATTAAAATAAAATGTTTAAAAAAAAAAAGAAAAGAAACTGAAGGTTAAATAACTTGTCTCAAATCATACAACTAAGTGCCAAACTACTTTGGATAGTCTCTTTTAATCTAACATCTGGGATACCTTCCAGTCTTGAGAAAGCTTCTGGAAGACCTAGAAATACGTTAAAGACAAGGTTGTAGGCTTGGTTTTCCTTGCTAACATTTCCCCCATCAGTTCTTCTGTAGTGTCTGATATGTATAATTCAACTATTCTGAACTTGAGTGTAAAGAGCTCATCACTAGAAACTTCATGAAGGGTTGTCAGCAAAATTAAAAAAAAGAAGAATCATTAGTGATACTAAACATAGGATCTATAAAACAAAAACACCTGTGTTAGCCAGCACGCAGTGGGTTGTTTTAAAACACTTCCTAGATTTAAAATGAAGACAGTTCCTATCAGCAGTCTTGGGCTTTGTCCCTTAAAGGTGAATAAAAAGATCACAAGTATGCTTGGCTATAATGTGAATTTTGTCATTCTTACCCTATTCCAAGATCGTCAAGATGAGACTCATCAAGAAAAGGTAGCACTGAACCTGTAATTTTCTTTACTATGGAAGAAAAGGGAGAAAGAGATAATTTCAGTATTTACAGCATACACTTTTCAATTTCTTTCTATTTTAATCCACAAGAATTTATTCAGATCAACATTTACTGAGTGCACCTACTATAGGCAATGGACTGTGCCAAATACCACTTTTCTGATCTGCCACTGGGAAGTCTTCATTTTCATCAGACAACTATGCCAAGAGGCTTTTTTTGATAAATAACGTGCAACATTTTAAACTACTTGAGTAAATTATTTGCAAGAAAGTCCAGTTGGAAAAGCAGTGCTTCTTTCTAAAACAGGTGATGTGTGGGATGGGGTTGGGAAACTCTATTATTCTTAGAACAGGCAGGTCAAAACGACAGCCTGGGGAATGCCTAAAGTTGTTGATTTAGTTCTGAAACCTCCAAGTAAAGTACACAATAATCTGTGCTTTGAAAGACTCATATATATGGCTTATTTTTCTTTATCTATATAATTAATTTTAATTCTTCCTGACCTCAGATTCCAGAATTCTGGACTATTTTCAATCAAACAAATATCTTCCTTCAAAAGGTAATGAGAAAAAAAAAAAAAGTAATAAGAGACCTAAAGAGACAAAGAAAAAGCTGATGGTTGTCAAAAGGAGGGGGCGAGGGGGCAAAGAATAGATGAAAAAAACTTTTAAAAAGGTCCATTTCCATGGTCACCTACAAAATAAAAAAACATAAGGAAATGAGAAAGTAATTTCCAAAAAGAAAGAAACAAGTTTAAATGAAAATGGCACTTTTTGTGTTTTTCTATCATTAAAAAAAAAATTTATTCAATGTAAAAAAAAAAATTTAAACAAGGAGAAGTCAGGATAACTCAGCAGGTTGAGGGCTTGCCTTGCAACTGTGAGGTCCGGGGTTCAAATCCCAGCCCCGGCCTGTGCAAACCCACATGCTGAACTGTGATGCAACTGTTAACTGCTGGGATGGTGGTGAAGGTTCTCACTTCCCATGAGAAAGTCCCCCAGTTCAGTTCTTACCCCTCGAGGCCCATATCCACCTGTGTGGAATGAAACTATGTCACAACTAATGATGTACAACTATGGAGATTGCTCTGGGCCCTCCCCACTTCTTTCTTTCTCTCTCACCTTCTCTCAAACAATAAAATAGATCTTTAAAAAAAATAAGTAATATATATTTGCTTGGATACCCATAAAATTATATCTGTAAATTTTTTTAAAGGTTTATTTTATTGTTTTTAACAGAGACAGAGAGAGACAGAGAGAGAGAGAGAAGGGGGAGGGCTCAGAGCAGTCTCCATAGTTGTACATCATCAATTTTCAACACGGTTCCTCTCCACACAGGTGGGCGGGGGCTGCGCAGGGCAGAAACTGGGCTAGGGGCCTTCTGCATGGGACGCACGCCCCCTCGAGCCAGGGGCCAAGCCGGGGGGCAAGAACTGAGCTTGGGACCTCCCAAATGGGAAGCACACCGCAGTTCAGCATATGGGTCTGCACAGCCAGGACTGGGATTCGATCTTCGGTCCCCAAGGCTACAAAGCAAGTGCTTAACCTGTTGAGCCATTCCGGCTTCCCCTATATGCAAATTTTTATAAGTGAAATTTCCTATAAGTAAAGAGGTATTGTCAAACTGCCCATGGTTGAGCCAAAGGACCTTTTTTTTTTTCTAATTGATTTGTTTATTCCCTTATTGTTGAGGGGAATCAAGTGGTTTTTGATGAGAACACATGTCAAGGTATATGTAACTGGCAGGAATTCTGGAGTCCAAAGACCTACCCTTAAAATCCAGCTCTACTTTTTTCTAGCTGTGTGACATCTGGAAAGTTACTTAACATCTTTGGACCTCAAACACATCATCTATAAAAATATATAGATTACAGTCTCTGAATTTCAGGGTTCCTGTAAGACTGTATTCCACAAGAAAAGGGACTCAGGACCTTGTGCTATGTTTTGTCAACTAAAAACAAATCTGGGCTTATATAGGGAGAGACTTTAATTAGAGACTACTACAATAGGGAAAGCATTCTGATTTCAGAAATCTACAAGCAACTCAAAATCAAACAGAAAAAGGTTGCGTTTTTATATAGTAAAGGAGGGGCAAGCAGAAATGAGGATCTTTGGAAGGGAGGTGACGTGACCCCAGTGGGGTCTGATAGGACAGCGCTCTTCTGTGGTCAGCTGGTGCCCAGGAGAACCCAAACAGGGGGGATTATAATGTGTTTAGTATTTGCTCAGTTTTGGAGGCAAGCAAGAGTTTGAGGGCCTATGGGAGAGAAACCTTACTAACGTTTAGTCACACAAAGGAGACTGTAAGAAATGAGCAACTGTGAACACTTGGTCAGGTTTTACCAATGCAAAGCATGCAGTGTCTTCTATTAGCATTAGACACAGACAGACAGACAGACAGACTGACTGTGGGTTAAAAGAACAGATAATTTTGAAGGCTGACTAATTAATCTACAGAACACCACTGAAAGAGGGAGCCAACATAGCCAAACACATTTAGGAGGCAGAAAATACAAAACTACTTCATTCCCACCTGTTGCTATTCAAAGAAAAATGCCATCCAAGCAGTAGAGGAAAATAAAAGGGGAAAAGGAAAAAAGTACAGTTTCTACAACCATCAAGTTATCTTTAAGTCTTCAACCACTAAAGTTCCTCACACCTTAGTCACCCATCCTAGGCACACAGGGCTCCTCCCCTCAACAACTGCAAAAGTTTACGGAATATGCAAATCACTCCATCTTCCTACTGAACACGTCAGAGGATAAGGTGAGTTAAGTTTCACATCCATTATGGCAAGCTGAGTAGATTTCAAGCGAACGGGTACTTGAACTTCAGCTAGTAAAATCGCTCAAGACACACACCTGCACATCTCCCTCATGTGATGTGGCTAAGCTGTGGGATACTCGGAATTCAGTGGTCAACTGAACAACCCAACCCCAGGGTGCAGATTTAGAAAGAGAAACTGCTTTCGAAAAAAGAAAACATAACCATGACCAAGCTCTGTAAGTATGCACTGAGTCCTGACTGGGATGCGAAGATAGGCAGGGATTAATCCAACAAATTCCTTCCCCTTTAGGGAACCCCCAAGTTCAGGATGGGGTGGAGCAGAAATAGCTGTGTGGAGGAAAGAGAAACTTAACAGCATCAAAACATATTCTAATGTGGCAAATATTCCAGGAGCTGCGGTAGCAGAGGGGTCTCCCGGCCTGGCAGCCCTCCGACCAAAGTCTGGGAAAAACTTATTTTAACAAAAAAAAAAAAAAAAAAGGAACCTGGGCCTCGCCTGTCCGGCGCGAGGGTGGCAACTTCCGAAGAAACCCACCCGACTATGACCGACTGCCCCACCCAGATTCTCAAATCCCCAAGGTCCGCTCCTTTCCTCAGGGTCCCCAACCCAAGACGCCGCATTTCTCCCTCCTCCATCGCAGTCCTGGGTGCCTCCTGCCTCAGGTCCGCCCACTCTGGTGCCTCCCGCGTCAGGTCTCCCTTCCCCGCCTCGGACCCCCTTCTCAGCGGGTCTCTCGGCCTCAGGTCATCCCTCCTGGGGCTCCCACCCCTCGGGTGCCTCCCGCGTTCTCCGCTTCGGGTCCTCTTTCAGGGCCTCTGCTCACGGCCCAGGGCGCCTTCTCTCGGGCCTGCTGCCCCGGCCTGGGGTCGCCGTCCCTCAGCCCCTCAGCCCCTCAGCCCGCTAGTCCCTGCTACCTCGGAAGCGGTCCAGCAACGTGCAGTCGGTGAAGCCATTGCGCTCTAGGAAGGAGCACACCTGCTCCACGTCCCAGGTCTTGCAGTCGCGGGGGAGTTCCGGGCCCGGAGACTTCTCCCCCGCAGCAGAAGGGGTGCTCGGCTGAGTTTTCGGGCTGCCACCATATCGGGGCCGTTTGGGGGTCCGCTCGGAATCGGTTCTCTGCATCGCTACACCGACACCCCGCGCAGCACACTCAGAACAGCCCAGCTCCCGCGCAGGCGCACTGACAGCCCCACGCTGGGGGCGAGTCAGCTCCGCGTTGCCGGCCCGCTGGCCTCCCGCGCAGGCGCACTGCCCGGGCAGCCTAGCTGCTTAACACAATGACCCTCCACCCGGCCATGGCACTTACGGGAAATTGATCAGCGAGAAGCAGAAGCAAGGGTGGTAATTATTAAGGGCGAAGGCGAGGAAAGAGTGTCCCTAGAACCTGTAGAAGTCCACCCACTGTCTGGAGCAGGAGCTCTTAGGTGAATTGAGGGTTCCTTCCTCCAAAAGAGTACCCCAGACTTACTGGTGTTTCATTTGTCCCAAACTTAAAAGAAAACTAATAGGGCACTAGGCTGCCAGTATCTCCCAAATTAAAAGAAATATGGACAAGAAATTGAACTGAAAGACCCTGGAAGATTTCAAATTTGATGTGATGGTGTCATGCATTTCACAAATTCTACAGTATTGCTGGGCATTGAGGGAGGCCTGCGGATGCTTATCCGTGAATTCTTGGCGGGTCTTCAGGTTTCCGAGGAGCTGACTTCAAACTTCTCTCCAAAATAATCCTCAACTTCTTTGTCCATCCCAACCCCCTGCCCAGAGGAAAGGAAGTGGCCAATCTTATTGTAAGGAAATCGAGAAATCGAGTGGCTAACCAAATGCAAGCCTTCATTGGCAGAGGTTCCCTGGCCCAAAAAAGGGGATTGGGGCCAGAGAAGTCGCACCTCAGGAAGGGAGTGAGTAGGTTTTATAGGGTCCTGGGGTGGGGGAGAAGCAGATAAGGCGGAGAAGGGCCCTTTGTCACACCTTTTGTCGCACCCTGTTTGCCCAGGGAAAAGTCTCTTTGATCCTGTTTGCCCCGGGTCCAGAGGTCCACCGGCCTTACACTTATTTATTTATTTATTTATTTTTTAAAAGATTTATTTTATTGATTTTTGACAGAGAGAAACAGAGACAGAGACAGACAGAGAGAAGGGGGAGGGCCCAGAGCAGTCTCCATAGTCGACATTAGTTTTCCATATGTTTCACTCCACAGGTGGGCACAGGGCTGCACAGGCAAGAACTGAACTGGGGGCTCACCTCAGTTCAGCACGTGGGTCCGCATGGGCCGGGGCCGGGTTTCGATCCTCGGTCCCCGGGGCTTCAAAGCTGAGCGCTTAACCCGCTGAGCCATCCCAGCTTTCCCTACACTTATTACTTAATATTTATCTTCAAAGATTTTTACTGCTTGGTGGTAACAGCCTATGGAAATGGCAGACATTTGTGCCTCACTTTAACCACTCTAGGGCAGGGTCCAAACTTCCATATAAGCCCTGGCCCATGTAATTAACTGTTAGAAGTACTACCACTACCACTATTAAAGCCAACAACACCTTCCTATCAATCCCACCATAGACCCATCTAGAGGACAAAGGATGAATGAGGCAGATAGTTATCAAGCAGCATGAATGAGTAGGCTAATAATAAGCAGAATATTCTTAGCAAACACTTAGAGCTTTACTGTGTGCCAGGCAGGCACTGATCTAAGGGATTCACAAATAATTGTTCATTTAAGTATCACAATAACCTTAGGATGTAAGAACCGAGGTATAGAGAAATAAGCGATTTGCCTAAGGCGGGGGTGGCGAACCTTGGCACGCGTGCCCAACGTGGCACGCGGAGCAGTTATTTCGGCACGCGGAATTATTGTTTTTTGTTATAAAAACATCCTATGCCTCTTATAGACATAAAAATAATCTATACCTCTATCTCACTCGATGGGTTGGCACGCGAGTCGAGCGAGTATACTCATATTTCATAAACTTTGGCACTCAGTTGCCAAAAGGTTTGCCACCCCTGCTAAGATCACAGAACTAGGAAGTCATGAAATTTGGATTCAAACTCAGGCAATCTAGCCTGCTTCCAAAATCCATGCTCTTAATTACTTGCCAACAATTGCTTGTTAATGGCAGTTTTAACATAAAACTATTTTGTATTGGTTAACTCAAAATTTTAAATTGCTTCCTTGTCCCATAGGCCTGTAGGAGAAAGTACAGAGAGGTATACCTGCCCTCTACACAGAAAGGCTAGGCCTACAAAAACATACCTGTAAGCCCCAGAATAATGTGAGAAGAAAACAAGACAGTTGTCAAGACTTGTGAAAACAAAACAAAGGGGAAAAGAGAAAACAGATAGCGAACATGTGAAAGACATATTTCAACTTGGAAGTGGCTGGTTTGAAAACTTGTGTTTATAAAACTCAAGGGGAAGTCTGCCCTGACAGCAATGTTTCCTGGGCAGTAGAAGGTGATATGAGGAGAGTTTTATGTTTAATCAACTGGGTTTGCAGTTGCTTTTGAGAACTTTACTTTTCTATTTGTTTTTGTTCGTTAGAGTATAATTTAATGCCATATTTATTTATTTTTTTTGCTAATCCCCTACTTTCTAGGGGCCCTAGATCTTGTGCAAGGTGGTTGGTTATTTGCTCAAAATCACATGACTGGTGAGAGACTCAAAGATTTAAAGCTGACTCTAAAACTTGAGTGCTTTCCAGTTTGCCACTTCACTTAATTCCACTTAGTCTTGGTGACCCTATTCCATCCAGTCACTCCACAACCTGGGAACAAGCACCTACTAGACATAGGCCCTTTGCTCTGTCTGATCCTATTGAGAGGAATGAGTGCTTAAGCTCTCCTCTGATCTCACCATGTTAGAACTAGAAAGACTATAAATTCAATTAATTTAAGGCCCATTGCTTAATAACCTTACACACTCTCAGCAATTCTCCTTTGCCCTCCTCAGCTATCTTCCACCACAGATGGATTAGGCAATTTTATTTCTGGCAGCATTAACCTTGTGGCTTTACATCTTTCCACGACTTCCTCTTCAACCAATGCTGCTGCTTCTCAAAGCCAGCTACCACCATCATTCCTTGGTCCTTTGCTTACTCCTCTTTATCCTTTACTAAACCTAACTTCTTCAAGATACTGTTCTCAATTTGCCCAAATCCCAAAGCCAAGCCAAAAATTCTTTTTAAAAAAGTGATTTTCTTATCTGATAAAAATATCGCTCAAGAAAGAAAACTTGGAAAATATAATGTGTATATATGGACATACAGATCCAAAGATTACCTCCCAGTATGTGTCTAAGTCTTTTTCTGTTCCTAGATATAAAAACTTATCTCCAGATCTGGCAATAAGAAAAAAAGACCTTGTAACATGACAATAGCTACCATATTTGAGTACCTACCATGAGTCAGATATTCTTTAATATTTTTTATTTATTTATTTTTATTTTTGACAGAGAGAGAGATACAGAGACAGAGACAGAGAGAGAACTGAACTGGTGGAGCTCCCAGTTCAGCATATGGTTCCGCACGGGCCAGGGCCGGGATTCGATCCCTGGTCCCTGGCGCTGCAAAGTGAGCTCTTAACCCACTGAGCCATCCCGGCTTCCCCGAGTCAGATATTCTACTTGTGCTTTACTTCATAATCATACTTTCTAATCTTTTTTAAAAAAGAATTTATTGTTTGAGAGAAAGTGAGAGAGAGAGAGACAGAGACAAGGGGATAGGGCCCAGAGCAGTCTCCATAGTTGTACATCATTAGTTGTGACAGTTTCATTCCACACAGGTGGATGTGGGGCCACGTGGGGCAGGAACTGAGCTGGGGGCCTCCTGCATGGGAGGCAAGAGCTTTTGCTGCCATCCTGGTGGTTGGTTACCAGTTGCACTGCAGTTCAGCATATGGGTTTAACGCAAGAGCTGGGATGGGGATTCGATCCCCAGACCTCACGCGGTCGCAAGGCAAGCCCTCAACCTGTTGAACTATCCTGGCATCCCTCTAATTCTCTTAACAACCTCATTAGGGTATTATACTAGTTGGGCTTATTTGGTCACTAATATATTCATTCAACAAATACCATATTTTCCGGCATATAAGACGACCGGGCGTATAAGATGACCCCCCTAATTTTACAGTTAAAACATAGGTTTAGGCCTATATTCGCTGTATAAGACTACCCCCCACTTCCGAGGCTGTAGTCTTATACAGCGAATATAGGCCTAAACCTATGTTTTAAGAGGCTGTAGTCTTATACAGCGAATATAAGCCTAAACCTATGTTTTAACTGTAAAATTAGGGGGGTCGTCTTATATGCCGGAAAATATGGTATTAATATTTTTTTACTTACTAATTTGCCCGGCACCTGAGACACATTGAGTGAAAAACCAAAAATCCCTTCCCTGTGAAACTTATATTCTAGTGAGGAGAGACTGGCAATGCATAATAATATAATTAACAATAATAAACATGAGGTCTTACCATAAACCAACTGTGCTGGCACCTTGATCTTGAACTTCCAGCATCTAGACTTTGAGAAAATAAATTTCTGTTGTTTAAGCCAGCCTGCCTGTGGTATTTTGTTATGGCAGTCCTGGCAGAGTCTTACACATGGCCACCATGTTTGTATCACACTGTATGACATCCACTTCTGTGTTGATGGCTAAGGCTGCATGACCTGGTGGTTTCCGATCTCTGTGCCCCAGGCTTGATAGCCATGGAATTGGTGATTACCAAGGACCCCTGTGCTATTGGACATCATACAAAATAATTCCCACATAGTTGCTATTTCCCCACTCTAAGTGTGCCATCGTTATTGACAAAATACATATTGATTCAAGTGTTAAGCTTTCCACCATTTTTTTTTTACATTCCTCATGTTAAATATCTTCTTTCCATTGTGAGCCTACTCATTTAAAACGTTGGCCCTTTTCTCAAGAAGGTCTGAAGGCATGTGAGTAACAAACCTAGTTTCAGAACTCCTATAAAGGTGGTGCTTAAAGCCAATAACCTGGGGGGGTAGGGGAGGTTGGGTTGGGCTGGTGGATTTGTCTTTGGACTTGCATTTGCATAATAAGCATATTGTATTTACCAATATTGTGAGTTAAAGCAGAACAATAAACATAGTAGTGTTTAAGATGCTTATTCACATTTTTTATAAGACTGAAAACCTCAATTATTCCTATGAAAGAGATGTGTCATTTACATTTGAGGTGGCTGCAGGGGTGAACTTCTCCTACCTAGATGGGTTCTGAGTATCAGGGAGGAAATAGGCCTAGGTTCTGAGGAGGAGAGCAGTGCTCCTTGGGGAAAAAGCCCTTTCCCTTGGGGAAATGGTTAAGGGGGCACTGAATCTTCAAGGCATTGGTGGAAGCTGGTGCTAAGGTTTCTAAGGTGGGAAGTCTATGGAAGGCACAGCAAATGCGAGGAATTTGAGGTCTGCAGGAGGCAACTGGGAGAGGTGTTAGCCTAAATTGTCAGGAGGCAAACATCACATGAAGAGGGGAAGCGGATGGCTCAGTGGGTCAAGCGCTTACTTTGCAGCCCTGGGGACTCAGGATCAAATCCTGGCTCTGGCCCGTGTGGACCCATATGCTGAACTGGGGACCCAGTTCAGCTCAGCTCTCGCCGGGTGAGACCCCGGCCCAGTTCCTGCCCTATGTAGCCCTGCGCCCACCTATGGAATGAAACTATGTGGAAAAACCAATGATGTGCAACTATGGAGACTGTTCTGGGCCTACCCTCTTCTCTCTGTCTCTGTCTTTGTATCTCTCTCTCTCTTTCAAAAACAATAAAAATAAATCTTTAAAAATCACACAAAGAAAACAAAGTATTTATTTAGTATTAAGCACACTGATTCTGATAGCAACCCAACCAACCAATTCCAGTTGGGGAACAAAAGCCAGAGGTTTTTAAAGGCTTAAAGGGAAGGTTTGCATAAATCATTCACAAAGAATTTTAATTGGTGCTGGCAGACATAAACGATTGCTAAGGCTATCACTAAGTAAAAGGCCCTCTCTGGGACAAGTTGCAGATGTTCTTGTTGTGGAATATTTATGGTTTTGCCTAGTTCAATAGTTCAAGTTTCATCCGGTGAGGATGTACATAAGACTCAATTCCTTAATGGCCTCCTGGCCCCATTTTAAAGCCCCGTAAGTGACTCCATTTTATTTCACATTTCAGAGGGTCTGGAAGAGAAGGACTGAATAAAGGGCAATTGATCATCACTGGAACAGGGAACTCTTTCAACAAGCTGAGTTTTCTTCTGCGGGTGGTTGGGATGGGAACATCTGCTCCAAATAGAAACAACAAATGAGGGTGTTTTCCAAAGCAAAAGAAAAGAGAAACTTAAGGAAGAAGACAGTCTGGTACTTTCCAGAATAAGCCTGGGGTACTTCCGTAAATCTGAGTCACCCAAAGATTATTATCAAAACATAGTTTACAGATTAAAAATTGGATTGCCATCTACCCATGGATGAATGGATAAGCAAAATGTGGTATATATACACAATGGAATATTATACAGACTTTAAAGGCAGTAAATTCTGACATGCTACAACATGGATAAACCTTGAGGACATTGCGCTAAGTGATAGAAGCCAAACAAAAGAACAAGTACTGTATAATTCCACTTATGTGAGATACTTAGAGTAGGCAAACTCATAAAGGGGAAGTAGACTAGTGGCTGCAGGGGCTGAGGGAAGGGTGAAAAGGGGAGTTATTGTTTAATGGGTATAGAGTTTCAGTTTTGCAAGATGAGGAAAATGTTCTGGACATTGGTTGCACAACAATATACTTAATGCCAGTGAATTGTATACTTTAAAATGGTTAATTGGTAAATTCTATGTTATGTTTTACACACACACAAAAAAACCAACGTCACTGAATTAAAACAAAAATTGAGCTATGGAACCGGAGTGCTTGAGTTTAAATTGTAAGACCTTGGACAAGTAATTTAAAATCTCTAAGCTTTAATTTCTTTTTCTATAAAATAGTTTTATTATAGGGTTTTATGAGAACTGAGTCTGATGCATAGAAAATGCTCAAAACTTGTGGATATAATTATTATAAAAAGCATCTTTTTCAATTCATTAATTCAACAAATGTTAAGCCTGTATTTCCTTCTGTGTATCATTCTACACTCCAGGCAAACTAGTGTATGTGCTGCCAAAGTGAGCACTCTGGGGCAAACTATAGAGAAAAAAAAGAATGGAGTGGAGCAGAGGAAGGATGCCAAGATAGTTAAGCAGGTTGAGCACTTGCCTTGCAATCTTGAGGTCCAGGGATCGAATCCCGGCCTTGGCCTGTACAAACCCATATGCTGAATTGCGATGCAACTAGTAACTGCTGGGATGGTCATGAAAGTTCTAGCCTCCCATGCAAGAGACCCCTGGTTCGGTCCCCACCCCAGGCGGCCCGACATCCACCTGTGTGGAATGAAACTATGTCACAACTAATGATGTACAACTAATGGAGACTGCTCTGGGCCCTCCCCTCTTCTTTCTCTTACTTTCTCTTATACAATAAATCTTTTCTTAAAATTTTATTTTATTGTTTTTTGAAAGAGACAGAAAGAGACAGAGAGAAGGGGGAGGGCCCAGAGCAGTCTCCATGGTTTAAGTCATCAGCTTTCAACATGGTTTCATTCCACAAAGGTGGGTGGGGTCCACACAGGGTGGGAACCAGGCCAGGGGCCTCCTGCGTGGGAGGCACGCCCCCTTGAGCCAGGGGCTGAAATGGGGGGCAAGAACTGGGGGCTCTTGCATGGGAAGCACACCTCAGTTCAGCATATGGGACTGCACTGGCCGAGGCTGGGATCCAATCCTAGGTCTCCAAGGGCTGCAAAGCGAGTGCTTAGCCTGCTGAGCCATCCTGGCTTTCCCATCGACATATTTTTCAAAGCTCCCAAAGTTGTAGCCAATGTTGAGAACCAGAGGAAATGATAAAGCCTGAGCTCCTTACCCTTGCTGAGAAAGCCCAACTATGAAAGGTCCTACCTGTCTTTCCAGCTCTATTTTGCATCACACTTCTGCATATGCAAACCAGATTCACTAAACTACCTACCATTCCCAAACCTATAGTATGTTCATGCCTCTGGGACTTTGAACAGGTTGTGCTCTCTGAATACCATACCTTTCTGTGTATAAAATGGTCTAAAACTGTTAGACCAAAAATTGGGGGTTTCTTATACACAGGAATAACCCATCTATTGATTTCATAATGTAGGGTTAGAAAAATTTGGGTCATCTTATACACGGAAGCATCTTATACATGGAAAAATATGGTATTTTTGCTACCCTGAAAAACAGTTTATTCATCCGTAAGGACTAAATTACCAGTTAGCCTTCCCTTTAGAGTGATTTTAAATTACCACTTATCCAGGCAGAGTGAATCATTCCCTTCTTTGTGCTAAACCATCCCTACTTGCAAAGAGCTCCATTACTATACTTAATCACATTATATTAATAGGTTACAAATATTATATCTCGAGGATAATAACTATGCCTGGTTCATGTTTGTATCTCTAGCATCTAGCAAAGGGCCAAGAATAAAGTAGGTAGCCAATGTTTGTTAACTTAGTGAAAGTACTGTAAAGGAATAAAATCAAAACAAACAGGAATATTACCTTTAAAAAAAACCCCTGATTTAATATCATCTAACCACATAACAATCTTAATTAGAAAATAATTTTTAAGCTGTGAGTCTCATCTGCAGAAATATACCTGAAAACACTCGGGAGAAATAAACCTTTTCCTTAATTCAGTATCATAATTTGGTCTACATAATCATTCTAAAGACCTGAAGTAATCCTGTTTCTTTATATGCATCTATGGCATTTAAAAAATTGCGACGTAATTCACCTAACATAAAATTAACCATTTTAAAGTGTAAAATTCAGTGTCATTTAGTAAATTCACAACGTTATATAACCACCACCTATAGTAAGTTCCAAAATATTTTCATCACCCTGAAAGAGAACCCTGTCCTCATCAAGCAGTCACTCACTCCCCATTCTCTTCAGAGCCCCTGGAAACCACCAGGAACATTAGCTTTTAAATTACACTAGATACTTAAAAAATACAAAGCAGACACTTAAAGAGATGTAGATTCTAGATGGCTGCACAATTGCTTCTAGCCACACAGAAAAGATGACAAGAAGTCTTTTAATAATCTTGGAAACTCCAATGTTTTATTAACAATTTTATGTACACTAATATCAAGTCTTAAAAACTGATAAAAACATGTCCAGAGTTTCTTATATTGTCAATGTACAAATGCTCATTTATATTCTTTACAATAATGAAGATTAAAATGACACAACAGTTACAGCTACATAAAAATATATACAAGGATTCAAGATACACTTATGTTATTTGGCTTATCAAATGTGTAGATACTACACAAAAAAAGAGAATGTAATTTAAAGAAAAGTAAAATATGACCAAAATCACTTTTCTTCTTACAATTAAAAAATAAAATGCCTGATAATAGTAATTACTAATTTACAGCCAAGTATTAGACTAACTCAAATTTGCCAGGTTAGACATAGGTTAAGTTAAACACTTTTCATTTTAAAAAATAAGATTTTTCAGTCAAAAAATATATATTTTATAACATTTTCTCAAAAATAATTAAGAATGGCTTATCCAAGTAAGTAGAGAATGGCTGATTCTTTGGAAAGCTGTAGCCCCTGCTTAGTACTAGAAAACATCCATAAGGGGCCCCAGTGATCAGATCCTAATGGGAAATTGACATTGCACCAATAATAATGAGAACAAAGTGGTAGAAATAACAACCAGTGGTTTTACTGATGTACATTATAATTAAAGATATTAGGAGATGTTACTGTAGTTTTGAAGAGGGTTTAACCATTCTTAGGGAATCAGATATCGAGAATGACTAATCTTATGACCTCAAAATAGTATCTCATATATTATGGTACTACCTCACTAAAAGGAAATAATTTCCAACAGCTCTTACCTGTATTTTATTCTACTGGCTTGAGAAGTAGCTTCCTGATTTGAGAATTACATGATGTAATATAATCATGAATAGTTAAGTTAATGGTTCAGAAAAACAAAATGATAGCAGTTTTCAAAAGGAGGAAATAGCCCTTTTATTAGGTTGTGACACAGGCTGAGTACTTAGGGTTGGAAAGCAGAGAGTGGGGGGGCTGTATGGGCTCAAGGAGAGGAAGGGCCGGAGAAGGATCTAGATAACTCAGAATGGCAGTGGCACCTGGATGTGGAGTTACCACAGTGAGTCAGAGAGGCTGGTGTATCATCCTCTGGCCCAGGGGCTGTGGGAACTATCCCCTACTCTATACTAAAGAACACAAATATCTCAAAGCACACTTACCAAGAATAGATTATTTACCCTCATATTACAAAGCACAGGAAACATTTGATTATTTTAAAAAGTGAGCTAAAAAACTACGAGGTTTCTACTTCATCTTAAAAACTAACCCAAGGAACAAACATTTAAAAAATTCTAAAGCTATTAATATGTTTAAAAGGTACGTAAAAAAACAAAAAACAAAAACAAATAAAAGGTACTTAAAACATTCCTTTCCAAGCCAACTGAAAATATATCTATGTCATCTATATTTTGGGTAAATGTAAAAATAAAAGCATAATTTTTGTGTAATTTCTCTTATAATTCAATATTTATCATCTACAGCGCTAAAAGTTTTGAATGATAATGCCCCACTTCCTGCAAAACAACCTGAAAGTGCTTTTATCACATAATACAGAAAGGGCATTAATGGTTTGCTCTTTCACTCACAACATCCTGTAGCCTTTTAAGCAAAACATCATCATTTTCTTGACAGAGGCGTTTGGCAGGTGATTCTGCATCACCATCAATGGCTATTGCTCGCTTCTTGGTTCTCTGTTCACCTTGTCTTATCATATTGTTGATATCTTTCAAACTCTGCAAAAATAGAGGACATGTGTGAGTAAATGGGAGAATAGAGGAAATAGCAGCAAAGAACTAGCTGCTTTTTCCTGCCCTCCATTCTCTCTCCAAAGCTGAATATTGGGGTAGAGATTATTTTTTGAATCAAGGACAACCTAACATGGGTAATTAGAACTGATCTCTTCAGATGGTTTTAAAAATTGAATTTATCATAGAGCAGTTCTCAAAGTGTGAACACCAGACCAGCTGTGGCAGAAACATCTAGAAACTTATTAGAAATGTAAATTCTCAGGCCTCATCCTACACCTACTGAATCAAACGCTCTGGGGGCAGGGCCTAGCAACCTGTTTTATCCAGCCCTGAGGTCACTGTGATGCTCCCTAAAGTCTGAGATCCTCCTCCTAAGAGCAAAGATTTTCAAACTTTAATGTGCCCACTAATTATCTGGGACTCCTGTTAAAATGCAGATTCAGATTCAGTAGGGATGGTGTGAAGCTTAGGACTCTGGATTTCAACAAGTTCCCAGGAGATGCTGACATTGCTGGTCTGTAAACCACAGTGAGGTCTTAGAGAAGGGTTTCCTGAAAGCTGTGACTCACAATTGTCTAGGAACCTGCCTTCGACAGCACTGTGATTCACAGGTATCTATCGGTGTTCAAACAAGCTCCCCAGGAGATTCTGACCTGCAGTTTTGAAATCACTGCCTTAGAAGTCAATTGTTCCCATCTCTGATTTCATGCAAGAATCTCTTCTAAATATCCTTATGGGAAATCAACTATGACTAGGAAATGCAAGTCTGTGAGGTACTATATCTCAGTCAGCTTGTTTGCTTAGTAGGAATTCAACAGATGTTTGTGGAACTAAATGAGAAACAAAGAGTTAAGAAGCTGCCACTGTAGTCGGAACAGAGTTATAATTTGTCCCACTACAATTTTTTTTCCAGTTAGTAGTGATTCTGGCTTCTGGAGACGTACTGAACATATCTGCTTGATAGCCCTTTAAATATCTGAAAACAGCAATTATGTGCCTGTCACATCTTCATCATTGCACAGGAAGAAAGCTAGAGATAACCACAGAACTGTTTGTGTAAGAGAAAACCTTTATTTTCAGACTTTTTACTACCCTTGTTGCCACCCACCAAATGAACTTTCCCTTTCAAGGCCTTTCTTTTCTTTTTTTTTTAAGATTTATTTTATTGTTTTTGACAGAGAGACAGAGAAAGGGGAGGGCCCAGAGCAGTCTCCACAGTTGTACGTCATCAGTTTTTTCATCATGGTTTCATTCCACACAGGTGGGCAGGGGCCCCACAAGGCAGGACCTGGACTGGGGGCCTCCTACATGGGAAGCACACCCCAGTTCAGCATATGGGTCTACACGGGCTGGGGTTGGGATTCGATCCTCAGTCCCTGGGGCTGCACAGACACTTAACATGCTGAGCCATCCCGGCTTCCCTGCCAAGGACTTTTTTTAAACTAATGTTCCCCAGGTCTGCAGGTATTGCTTTACTTGTCTTTTGTCAAAATCACACTTGTGCAGGTGACACACAGTGATCTTGCAGTGAATTCCCCCAGTATCATGTCAATAGTAGTGGATTAAACTACCTCAAGTGAATACACTGCTCTTGATCACAGGAAACTTGTTATACTAACAGTTCATATTTATTAGTAATAACTTTGCAAAAAAATGAAGGAATTAGATTAAAGATTATTAATTAGTAATATTAAATCCAATTTTTAACACATGTACATAAGTTGTTTTGTACACCTTACTTAGTGTGCACCTTACCTTAGAAGGACTGCCATTGAACTTATACAGCAGAGCACTTCTTGGAGTGAGGCCTGCCCCATTTTTGTGTGGGGAAACATAAATGGAGTGCTGCTGGGAAATGCGGCGTGGTGAGCCTGGCTGTTGCTTAATATGTGGAAAAGGAGAAAGAGGTGGAGCTTCCATCTGAAACATACCAAAAACAAGTCTTTTTTGTTTGTTTTTAAAGATTTATTTTTAGTTTTTGACACAGAGAGAGAGAGAGAGAGAGAGAGAGACAGAGACAGAGACAGAGACAGAGACAGAGAGAAGGGGGAGAGCCCAGAACAGTCTCCATAGTTGCACATCATCAGTTTTTCCACACAGTTTCATTCCACAGGTGGGCATGGGGGCTGCACAGGGCAGGAACTATGCTGGGGTCTCACCCTAGTGAGAACCGAACTGGGGGCACTCCCCATTTCAGCATATGGGTCCACATGGGCTGGGGCTGGGATTCAATCCTTGGTCCCTGGGGCTACAAAGTGAGCGCTTAACCCACTGAGCGATCCTGCCTTTCCCAAAAGGAGGTTTTTGTTTTGTTGTTTTTAAATATTTATTTATTTTTGACAGAGAGAGAGAGAGAGAGAGAGAGAGAGAGAGAGAGATACCGGTAGATACAGAGATAGAGAGAGAACTGAACTAGGGGAGATCCCAGTTCAGCATATGGTTCCGCACGGGCCGGGGCCGGGATTTGATCCCCGGTCCTGTAAAGTGAGCACTTAACCCACTGAGCCATCCCGGCTTCCCCAAAGGAGGTTTTTTTAAGATAAAAGTTTTTTCTCTTTTTGAATTCCACCACATTTTTATTATTATTTTTTAAAGATTTCTCTTTATTGTTTTTGACAGAGAGAGAGAGATACAGAGACAGAGAGAAGGGGGAGGGCCCAGAATAGTCTCCCCAGTTGCACATCATTGGTTTTCTCACTTTGCTTCATTCCACAGGTGGGCGCGGGGCTGCACAGGGCAGGAAATGGGCCGGGGTCTCATCCTGGTGAGAACTGAACTGGGGGCACTCCCCATTTCAGCATATGGGTCCACATGGGCTGGGGCTGGGACTCAATCCTTGGTCCCTGGGGCTACAAAGTGAGTGCTTAACCCACTGAGCCATCCGGCTTCCCCTCACATTTTTATTTTTATTGAAATCTCCTAGTTAGAGGAGTCAGTTATGTTGTAAGAGCTTATTTATGGCTGAAAAAAGCAAAGGATTGTTCCATTACCCCTAATTTTTCAACAATTACTAAGAGATAAACTAAAATTTATTTTCCTAGATCTTTCAGGAAACCCTTGAAATTTGAGTAAAAAAACAGAAAAACAGTAAGCCAAGAGCATGGGAACCTCACATCTATGCTCAGAAAGTAGGAATAGAGGAAGACGGGATGGCTCACTGGGTTGAGTGTTCACTTTGCAGCGCCGGGGACTGGGGGTCGACTCCTGGCCCCGGTCCTTGGGGATCTGTGTGCTGAACTGGGGAGTTCCCCCAGTTCAGTTCTCTCTCTGTCTCTGTACCACCCTCCCTCTCTGTCAAAAACAATAAAACTTTAAAAAAATTAAAAAAAAAAAGTAGGGGCAAAGACTAATCAATATCCTAACACGTGCAATAAGAATCTGTCTCCATACACACATACCCACAACTGTAGTAGGAGAAGAGAGAATAAAGAAGAGGCAGACAATTCTATGAGCCATCAGGATGAGTCCAACATGGAACAAATTTGTTAATGAAATGGTTAAGACTTTATATTGAAATGTAAAAAGAGTTACAAACAGACTTAAGTGAGCAGGGATTGATTTTTCTTAAATATTCTATACAATGTTTCTAATTCAAGAATAAATGGTGGAAGCTGGGATGGCTCAGTGGGTTAAGCACTCACTTTGCAGCCCCAGGGACTGAGGATTGAATCCCAGCCCCAGCCCGTGTGGACCCAGATGCTGAACTGGGGAGCGCCCCCAGTTCAGTTCTCACCGGGGTGAAGACCCCAGCCCAGTTCCTGCCCTGTGCAGCCCCACTCGCGCCTGTGGAATGAAACTATGTGGAACAACCAATGATGTACAACTATGGAGACTGTTCTGGGCCCTCCCCCTTGTTCTCTGTCTCTGTATATCTCTCTCTGTCAAAACCAATAAAAATAAATCTTTAAAGAATAAATAGAGATGGCTCCTTAATTATTATTTTCACTTATCATCTTTATTTGAAGCTAATAAAACTAGTTTTAATTGGCTGATGAATAGAGATATTTACAGTATAGCACATGATGGGTGGTAGAGCTGATAAGAGTAGGATGAGCAATCATGGACTCTGAGGATACATAGTCACAGATCATATTCTTTCAAAGGAACCAGAATAGAAATGTAGATACAGGGGAAGCTGGGATGGCTCAACGGGTTAAGCGCTCGCTTTGAAGCCCCAGGGACCGCGGATGGAATCCCGGCCCTGGCCCATGCGGACCCACATGCTGAACTGGGGTGTGCCCCCAGTTCAGTTCTTGCCGGGACCTATGTGGGAGGCTCCCGGCCCAGTTCCTGCTCTGCGCAGCCCTGCACCCACCTGTGGAGTGAAACTATGGAAAACTAATGTCAACTATGAAGACTGCTCTGGGCCCTCCCCATTCTCTCTGTCTCTGTTTCTGTCTGTCAAAAACAAAAAAAAGAAATCTTTAAAAAAAAAAAAAGAAATGTAGATACACAGATAAACACACTGTTACTAGCTGGATGGAGCTTCTACCGGGTCCCTCTTTCTTATAACTAAAGTGTGCTCTACTGGGAATCAACTAAATTTACAAACAGATAATACTACTTTCACAGGCCTGCTGGTACTGCCAAATACTGGATCTGCATAAAAATTTCTTAGTGCTAGGGAAGCCGGGATGGCTCAGTGGGTTAAGCGCTCACCTTGCAGCCCTGGGGACCGAGGATTGAGTCCAGGCCCCGGCCCATGCGGACCCATGTGCTGAACTGGGGAGTGCCCCCAGTTCGGTTCTCACCAGGGTGAGACCCCAGCCCAGTTCTTGCCCTGTGCAGCCCCGCACCCACTTGTGGAATGAAGCTATGTGGAAAGACCAGTGATGTACAACTATGGGGACTGTTTGGGGCCCTCCCCCTTCTCTCTGTCTCTGTATCTCTCTCTGTCAAAAACAATAAAAATAAATCTTAAAAAAAAAAAAAATTTCTTAGTGCTGCCTCTATATATATAGTTCAGTCCTATTTATTTCCATTTCTCCTCATATAACATGTAATAACAGAAATCAAAAAGAGAAAAAAATACCAGAATATTTTTCTTTATCTATG
>PVKE010010891.1:0-41466 GCA_004027555.1 Craseonycteris thonglongyai
TGCCAATTCAATTGTCTCTAATCTGGCAGAGTTCCTCAGTCTTCCTTCCTCTCTTCCTCCCTTCCTCCCCCCCTTCATCCCTTCCTTTCTTTCTTTTTCTTTATAGACCCGTACTGGCCAGTTCTTTTGTGTGGCGTTAATTTGCTTTGTAGAGTTTGGGCTTGTCTGATGTTTCCTTGTGATTAAATTTGGGTGAACATTCTTGACAGGAATTCCACAGAGGGCGCTGCATCCTTCTCAGTGTATCATTTGGGAGGCCAGGATGGCTGCTTTCTCTACTATGAAATTACTATTGTTTCCCTTTTATAATTAGTAAGTAGCTGTGGGAAGATGGTTGGGGATTGTGTGAATGTCTTATTTCTCACCATATTTTTGCCGACCAGTTTTGCCATTCATTGATTCATAAGTCTTGCTTGAAATAATTGTTTCTGAGGAGTTCACCAAATAGTGGATGTTCTATGTGCATCGTTCTTTCTACATTTAATACTTGCAATCCTTCTGAGAGGAAGCAGTTTCCCTATTTCTCCTCGATTTCTGTATCCACATGTCTATTTATATCTGTGTAACTCACGGATTCTTGTTTTATTCTATGGCTCATGAGCCATTACTCTCATTATTGATTTTGTTGTTCATATTGTTCCAGAGTTGGCCACTGAAGTTCCTCCAAGTTGGCGTCAATGTCCTTTCGACATGTCCTTATCATTTTTTGAGCATTTCCTTGCTCTTTGGCATCACAAGATGTTCTGGGCTCATGTTGTACTTTCACTGGCCTGGCCCTGGAATGAGCTGTTTCTCTAAAGAGCCCTGGTTTCTTTTATTGAGAATGGTTTGTATAAATAAAATTCTGGGTGCTAGCTGTACTCCTTGCTACTGGGATGTCATTACTTCTAGACCCCTCAGCAGACAGAGCTACAAGCATATCAGTGGTCCTCTCATCCACAGGGGGTGTGTTCAAAGACCCCAGTGGATGTCTGAAACTTAGATAGTCCCGAACCCTATATATACTATGCTTTTTCTATACATACATACTCATGATGAAGTTTACCCCATTTCCCATTTGCCCTGGGAATAGTTGCCAGAGGCACTTGTGGCTGCAGAGTTTACCCTGAGATAACTCAGGGTTACAGTCCTAACCTTATCCCTGAAGTTCGCCACACACAAAAGTATTAAATACTGGTCATCATATACATCTCTGTACATTAGGATTAGAGACAGTTCTGTTTAGAAATAACTCCAAGAAAAGTTTTTTATATTTTATTTTTACATTGGAAACCAGTCAGGGGATGCTGGGATAGCTCAGCAGGTTGAGCGCTTGCCTGGCAACTGTGAGGTCCGGGAATCAAATCCCTGCCCCAGCCCAAGTAAACCCATAGGCTGAACTGAGGCGCAACTGGTAACCACCAGGATGAGGCTTAAGGTTCCCGCCTCCCATGTGGGAGGCCCCAGGTTCAGTCCCCACCCCATGCGGTCCCACATCCACCTGTGTGTAATGAAACCATGTCACAGTTAATGATGTGCAGCTGAGGAGACTGCTGTGGGGACTCCACCTCTCTCTCTCTCTCTCTCTTTCACACTTTCTCAAACATAAAATAAAGCTTAAAAAAAAGTCAGATTTGCTTCAGCCTCAAAGAGCATGTTTATGTAAAATTAAATGAATGGGGCAGCAAAATGCACTTTTTTTTTCCTAAACAGGAAATGGATTAAATTATAAATTAGGAACAGTAAGAGATTAATAACAATAACTAATTAAAAAATAGACCAATTATAACAATATACTGTAATCAAAGTTCTGTGAATGTGGTCTGTCTCTCAAAATATTTATCGTACTGTACTCACCTTTTCACTTAGAGGAAGCACTTTGCAGCTTCTTTGTGGTGTATCTCAATTGCCAGTATCACTACTCTTGTACTTTAGGGTCCTTATTTAGTAGAATAAGGATTACTCGACCACAAGCACTGCCATACTGTGACAATATATACATACGTGCATATAGTTAATATAAATAAATATATTAAATTTCTGTATCATATATATTAAAAACCATGCTGACATGCCCAACACCAACACCATCGGGCTTCTTCTAGCTTCTACCTTTCCTTATTTGCAACTTCTTTTCCAAGTTGGAATAACTTGGATCTTGTTATCTGCAATATAGTTGCTCATTTGCTTAGTTCTAGGATGCACATAAAATAGTTTGTGAATTGCTTTCGCATAGCCCTGTGAAAAATACACCTGCTAACTAGGGAACAATAAATGTATACAGGTCTTTGTGTCTTTAGCCTTAAAGGATAGGATGATGATAGTAATAGTAATAATAATAATACTATTTCCCAAAGTTTCCCCTTCCCTTTTCTTCAGTGTAGATATGTAGGTATTTCACTTGTAAAATATTGTATTCCAATTTGGGATTCCTTCCATCTTTGTTGGTTTTATTTTATTTTTTTGAGTACATGCAATAGTATCATTGTAAACGACAGACCTATTCAAATAGGTCTACTCAAGCGTCACTCTGTCTCTTCTATCCTGTTCCCATCACCCATCTTTTCCACCTCAACCCCAGTCACGACCTCCTCTGCGCCAGAGTTAGCCTTCCCCTGCCTCCTTTGCACAAAGGAGCAGGTATAGGCATATTTTCTTTTCCTGCCTCTCTTACATGAAAGACAGCTCCTTATAGCTACTCTTTTACATTTTCCTTCCTTTTAATGCAATAAAATGGCCTCTTAACCCTTCCACTCTCAAGTCATTTTCAATCCAAATGTTTCTCTCCACCTTTTTATTTTCCTCCACAGTTAATTTGTTGGAGAGACGGTTATTTGCCCTGTAAAGTTTCCCACAGTCAGGGGTGGTGAACCTTTTGGCGACTGAGTGCCAAAGTTTATGAAATAAGAGTATACTCGCTCAACTCGCGTGCCAACCCATCGAGTGAGATAGAGGTATCGATTATTTTTATGTCTATAAGAGCATAAGCAATAATTTTTTTAATGGTATTCACAGCTCCGTGTGCCGAAATAATTGCTCCGCGTGCCACTTTGGGCACATGTGCCATAGGTTCGCCACCCCCAGTCTAGTTTTTGCTGGATGTATCCTTATGATGGAGTTTAACAACTTCCTTTAGCCCTGTATTTTGTTCGATTGGTGGTTGCATCTAGAGGCTCGATCAGATTCAAGTCTGGTTTCTTAGATAAAGTCTCAGGGTTTAAAGAAATCGCTGGTGAAGCAAAGATGGCCTCTGTGTGGGTCCAAATGTATGTCAGATGGAGTCTGCTTAAGCACGCCTCTCAGACCCTGTCAGGTAGGGGACCAGATCCCGGCTCAGCACTTCTGGCCTCTTTGTCTAGAATGGACGATTCTTCCCTCTGGAGGAACTTTTTGGCATCTGGACACGATCTTGGGACTTGCACTTCTCATTTCTTAAATCAGGTGTGTCAAACCCACCTCGTTTTGATGCTTTCCAACCTGTAGGGCTACGTTGGAGAGGTGTTTTTATCTGTCAGTAGTGAAAATGCATCGGGTATCAGCAATTTCTGACTGCAATATCTGAGGTGACCAGTAGAGAGAGATGTTACTTCAAGGAAACGCTCTTGCAGGGCTCCCAGGGCCCACCCTCTGTGCTTGTCCTTGTTTATCTGGGCCTGACAACAGCTCTCCTCCACGCTCTCCGGGGGCATGCCTGCACCCACCTCACCTGGCTCTCACTCCTCCGGCCCCAACCCTTCTTTTAAGCCACATGCTCAGAGGCTGCCCATGTGCCATCACACCCTAGAGAAGGATGCTCTCAGGGACTGCTCACACAGGCGTGGGGCGGCAGTGGACAGGGATGGACGCCGACTGCCTCGTTCTCTCGGGCCAATCCGTCCCTTTCTCTCCACTCCCTGCTTTCTGCCCTGTCTGCGCTGATGCAGATGGAGGCTGGAATGTGAAGAACTGAGTGACTGTATGTCATGAATGGCAGACACCTCTTGCTGCTTTTTAAGGAGAATAAGTGGGCCATCTTACATTAAAAAAAAAAAATCAAACATATTTATAAAAGAACAAAACTCCCCAAATGGCCCTAAGTTCCATCCGTATTAGCGCCCCGCTTTGAAGTGGGTGCGGGCATTTTCTTTGCTCATGTGAGATCCCACTGTCCTGAGCCCATGTCCCGCTTCAGGTTCTTCCCTTTGAGAAAGAAAGCTCTGTGAGGGCAGGTTGTTCCCATCCCAGGTGGAAGGTGGACACTGTGAGAGCCCAGGGCACCCTGGGGCGACACACCCATGTCATCTGCAGGCCCCGGGGGCTTCTACAATGTGGCTGCTTGAGGTGTGCCCTTGTGGCTTGCTGGTTTGGCACCTCATGTCCCACATTAACTTCCAGTGTCTGTCAAGCAGCCTGGACCTGGTTCTCTGGCTGTCACAGCCTCTCCTGGTGGAACAATAACTGTAAAGGGGACACTCAACATCTTGGTGCTCACCTGTAGTGGCTTGTAGGACAGAAGGACCAAAGGCGCATGGCCCGACACCATCCTCATGCATGCGGGGCCCTGCGGCTTGGGCTGCTCTTCTCTCAGCCAGCATTGGGCTGGGTACTGCTTGCACTGACCTCCCTGACTGTCCCCCTCAGGGGAGAGATTCCATCCAGCCTACCTCAGACAATACTTCAACCCGGGGACTGAGGACCCATAGCCTCATCCTTCTAGAACACCAAAGGTGGGGCCAAATGCTGAGCCTCGGAGTCTCATCTGGACAACGGGGATGGTAGCAGTCCTGTGGACAGGGCTCTTGGAGGGTGCAGGGAGAGCCAGTCTGAGCCACCTGAGGGGCGCAGCCTGGCCCACCATCCCCCTCAGGAGCTTCCCTCAGTGTCCACGTGTGAGGCCACCGTGGAGCGGAGGCCTGAGCAACAACTGGGCAGTCAACCTCAGCTCCTGGGGGCAGAGCTCCCAGGGGCACGTGGGACAGGAAGCGGTAGGTTCCTGAGGGTGCGGCTAAAGCAGGGCCTCAGGGAAACCCAGCCAGGCCCAGCAGCTGCCACGGAACCGACAGTATTTTAGGTCTGTCCCCGAACTCCTCTCTCGCTCCTGAAAGGACCTGAGGTGATTGCAGTGGTGTGCAGATCATGGCAGGAGGTGTCATGCCAAGTGGCACAGCTCGCATGCATGGCTGCTCCCCCGCCGCCCGGGCAGAGGCGCCATGCGCCAGGGGACACGGCTGCAGCTCGGCGCGGGCTGCGCTGGCCTCAGCTCCCCGGGCCATAGCCCCAGCCTCGTCCCCCACCACTGCAGGCCGGGACCAGGCCTGTGCCACAGGCTGAGGATTAGCACAGCTCCTGGCACCGTGCTCACACCCAGGAAAGCAACTGCTTTGGCTGGGACCTGGCTTGTTGCTTATTTAAACTCGATTTTTAAAGCACAGCCTGCCATATGGATTTCACAATGGCTCTAGGACTCCTGAGCATCTCCTTGGGGAGGTCAGTCCTCCCTCCCTTTCAACCTCCTCCCTCCTCCCTCCTCCTTGCTTCTTCACACATTCACTGAGCCCCTCCTCAGTGCCAGGCCTTGGAGTCCCTGCCTGGAGGAGACAGGCAAGTGAGCGGGGTTTGTGCTGGGACAGAGGCCAAACCATGGGCCTGTGGGCACGGAGTGGGGACAGCCCAGCAGAGGCTGGGGAGCAGGGAAGGGCACCTAGGAGGGGCTGTCAGCCTGAGGCCACGCCCCATCTGAGCAGGCCACGCCCATCGCGGCCCCTCCCGCATCCCCACGCTTCGTGGGTGTGGAGGAGGCAGAGCCCTGTGTCCACGTCTGGTCTCCACTTCTTGCTCACTGACCTCGGGCAGTCGGTTATCAGTTCCTCAACTTTCTCAGCCATTACATGGGTCCAAGGAGAACCATCGCGGGGATCCCTGGCCGGGACAGCAGCAGGGGGCGCCGCCTGGCCCAGGGGCAGTGCACTTCCTGGCTGGGAGTCCTCTCCTCAGTCATAGCGGGGGGCAGGGAGACACCCTCCATCTGCACCCCAGCCTGTGGGTGCACTGTCCTGTCGGAAAGATGGGGGAGCGGGCCCTACGCCCCCCAGGCCGGTCCCCACGCCAGCCCTGGCACAGCGCCTCCCTTGCTCAGGAAGGCCAAGTTACCAAAACAGATAGATCAAGCTGTCACGAATCTCTCGACTCTCTCAGCCAAGAAGCTCAAAGGGGGAATTGTTCCTGGAAATGAAGAAGGAAACAGCAGACACCTTCTTCACGGACTCCTTGCCTGCAGGGGCCCCTCGCTCCTCCCTGCTCCTCCCCCCACATGTTCCCCACTGAGCACCTGCAGCCGGCCAGGCCCGGGGACAATGGACGCCTCCTCCCGCTGGCTCATGGGCAGGCTGCCGGTCTGGGACGTCCCCTCTGAAACGCCCTGTCGGTTTGGTGGAGCACTAAAGACCCGAGCTGCTTCCTGCATGATGCCCCAGCAGCTAGTGGCAACTAAGTGCCCCGCCCCAGGCAAACTCCCAGTTGGTGTGACCCCTGGAGCCTGGAAGGGGTGACAACAAGGGAATAGGAGCCTGTGGTGACAAGAGCAGCAGGGGGCACCCTCAGGTTCCTTCAAGACGGAGAAGGACGTTCTCAGAATGGTGGTGACCTCTTTCCGGGGGGGAACAAGGGCTGGGGGTGGAGGTGGGGGCAGCCAACTCTGTCACTTAGCAGCTGTGTGAGCTTGTGGATATTACTTGACTTCTCTGTGCAGCAACTTCCTCATCTGTAGGGTGGGCATCTTTTGGGATCATCCTCGTGGCTTGCAATGAGGATTGAATAAATCAATCTGTGTATTATGTGCCGGGCACATTGTGATCATGTTGTAAATATGGATCATTATTATCTTGACATATAATGATGTATTGTAAACCATCACATTGCACACCTTTTCTCATTTAAGCCTCACTACCACTCTGGGTGTTAGTGTCCTCACTCTCCAGATGAAGAAATGAGACCGAGAGAATGGCATAGGTGCCTAAGGCATCACAGCTAAGGTCTGCAGCCGTATGAGAGGAGGCCTTTCTGACTCTGAACTATTACTGTGTACTCTTGCAAGCAGGTGAGGGGACAAGGACGGCTTGGACATGAGCCCACCTTCCATCACAATCCCCTTCCCATGTGGCTAATCACAGCTTTGTCAAAGGGACTGTGTGTGACCAGAAATTGACCCTTGAGGAGGAGTCATGAGGAGGGAAGTTGGGGGGGGGAGAAGTGAACACTAGGTACATAAATGAGCCCCCAATCAGGGGCGATCTCAGCGGCAGACTGAGGACTTGTGAGCTGTGAGTCAACAGGAGGGTAAGCAAGACGGTGACCCCCTCCCCATCCCACTCTGCCTCCCCGTGGCCCCAGCAAAGGCTGTTGTGAGCTGAAAAGCGCTTGTTCAAAACTGGGAAAATTGCCCAAGACAGGCAGAGTGGAAGCCCTCCCGGGGTGGAGACCCTGTGAGTCAGCTGCCAGGTCCTCAAGAAGCAGGAGGCGGGAGTGTCAGGGACATGAGTTGGCCACCTGGAAACCCAGGCAGCGACAGTTGCTCCCACATGAAAGGTGACTGCAGAGTGTCATCAGCCTGGGAGTGCCAGCATAACGTCACCAGGTAAGGGGTGGGGGTGCGGCACATGCCCACTACCTTCCCAGGGGAAAAAGCTTGCCACTGTCAGGGACATGAAAGAACTGTCATAGATCCATGAGACGAGCTGCACAGATTGTGAAATGTAAGACTCACTTCTGTTTGCTCTGTGACAACGTGGAAGACACAGATGTTCTCTCAAGATGAAAGAGAACCACGAAGGATCTCTCTTGGTGTGACCTCCATCTCATGTCACCTGTCCCCGTCTCCTGCTTCTCTCCTCATTCCATTCCAATGGCGCTGCACCCAAGCCTGGAGTTCATGGGTCGGAGCTCACGTGAGAGGATGAGTCGGTGGTGAAACCCTGGGGGAGTAGGGGGAAAGGAGCAGGTGTCATAGGTCAAGGATGAAAGTTCAGACAGAAAGTTATATCAAGGCAAAGCTGTGTGGCTATTAAAAGTCAGAGGCCAAGGGCTGGCCAGTAGAGGTGTCAGGGGCAGGTTGCTGGTCAAGGGATGGTAAGGCTTTGAGTAGGAACCAGTCAGCAAAAGAAGAGAAGGTGGAGCTCCCCTTGGAGGGCTAGCTCTGAGCTAGAATGTGCCTGAGTCTTGCTGCCAATAGTTCCATTACTAGTGCCTCCGCTTAAGCTGGGAGATGAACATCACTATACTGATCCTGCAGAGGAAAAACTGAGGCTCAGAGAAGTTTAGTAAATCACCGCAGTTCCCACAGCTTCTAAGTGGCAGAGCTGAGATCAGAAGCAGCCTGACAACACCGTGGGAGACCAAGTCTGCAAACTGAGGATGGCTTGTGTGCTGAGGACAGACTGGTGCTGAGAGCTCTGGACAGGAGGGGCAGCCTGAGGTCTAGAGTCATGAAGGCATTCGATCAAAGAAATATGGAATCCATTATATTCTAGACCAGGGTTTTCCAAAGAGGCGCCGGTGAGAGTTAATAACTCCAGTAGCTAAGCCCTATTTTAGAGAGTAGTTGACACATTTTTGGAGCTCACTACTCTAGAAGTTGAAATTAAAGAAAAGTTTCAAAATAATCTGTGCATAGGAGATGCCAGAGAAACCAAGATGTGTCATTGGCACGGTGAGAATGTGATGGGGAGGCTGACTGGGGCTTGGCAGGCTGAGCTGTCCAATGGGAATGGGCTGGCTCTGGGAACTGGTAGGTTTCTTTGAAGAGGACAGCTCTCATTCCTGCCTGATGTCTCTACTCTGGTGTAAGCACCCCGCCTTCTTTAGGAGCCATCCCTCTTCCACTTTGAGACTGTGGCTCTATGGGATTGCCCTGCCCCTGGATGCATGGGAAGGATGTGACTCAGGCTTATCCAGACAAAGCGACTGTGTTAAGTTCAGGAAAAGACCTGGTGTTTAATCCAGCAAGAGACTCGGGCCAGTGTGATAGTGGGCATCACTGGGAAGAGAGATTCTGGGCTGGGCTCGCTCATCTATCAGGAGAGGAGAGGGCCAGACACTTGGGTTTATGTGCATGTAGTGCATGTGTGTGTATAGGGGGACTGGTGAATCAAATAAAAGTCAGACTTAATTGATTTAGTCTTTCAACATTTAATGAAACTTACTACCTCCCACATACCATGCCTCCCAGCATCTATTGTTCTTTGTTCCTCCAATGGCCCATTACCTCCATTGGAGGAGGGCACGCGGGCTCCACCTCAGGCCAGCCAGCCAGCATATCTCTTTCCCACAACCACAGTCACTGCTGCAGAGGTGGGCACATGATCTAGACCAACCGGACTCAATCTTAGGACTTTTGTGTGAATAGCAATTACAGGGCAAAAGGTTTTCTCTTGCTGACTAGATTTGAACCTGATGGCAGTGCTTTTGCTTCTGCAGCTTTCTTGTCACCATGAGGAGTCATATGACAGAGACTAGAACCAACACAAGGGAAGTGGATCCAACATATAGAAAAAGACAAAAATTAGGCCCTGGGTTTTAGTTCTGAACTAAATTGTGACTAAAGCCAATATAACCCTAGACTTCTATTGACATGAACAAATAAAATTACTTTTACTTATACCTGTTTTATATGAGATTTTTATTTCCCTTATGATTAAAGTAGTCCAAACAGAATCATTGAAGAGAAGATCCTCATGTCAACAACTGGAAAGAATTGAATCTAGAATTTAATAAAAAGAGACTGTAAAATAAATGATTAAAAAGAAAAAAAATCATAACTTAATTGAGAGACAAATTTGAATGGTAACCAAACAGACCTCAAGAAATTTAAAAAATGTGTCATAACAGTTAACAACTCAATGGATCAGCTGAATAGAGAAGTAGGGATTTGCTAGATAGGTCTGAGAAAACTTCAACAAAAAGAGACAAGGAAAAGGAAAATGTGATGCTGATGTTAAGAGACTGGTGAACAAAATGAAATGGCCCAGAGCCATATTCTCCACAGAAACAGGGAATAGTGAAGAAAGATTGACAGAGCACATCAAGTACCAAACAGGTGAAATGAAAGCAAATCAACACGTAGACACATCATTACAAACTGCAAGCATAGCAGACCTAGCAAAGAGACAGAGTAATGAAAAAGGAATGTTACTTTGGCTGACAGCAGACTTCTCAGCAGCAACAGCTGAGGCCGGGAGACAATGGGATAAAATCAGCACAGACTGAAGAAAACCAAACTGTCTCCTTGATCACTGATGTCCAGCTAAACAATCATTCATGAATGAGGATGAAATAGACAGTTTTCAAACAAAAAACAAATGAGTTTATTACTCACAGCCTCTCACTTAAGAATTCATAAAGGATTTTCTTCTTTAACAAAGAAATTGAATTCAGAAGAAAGGGTGTGATGAAGATAGCAAAATAAGCAAAGAAATCAATAAACATGTTGGTAGTCCAAATAAGAATTTATTATTATAAAATACTAATTTGGGGGAGGGGGTCTAAAATAAGGTGACCAGATTTTAACATTGGTGAAGTGGAACACCATTGACCGGGGCAGAGGGAGTTCTTGATTAAGAATTTGGTCTATCTCCCGCCGTTCCCTAGCTTGTCGAGCATTCTTTCCAAAAATCGGGACTTTTTTAAAACGCCACAGGATGTGGGACAAATTGTTAAAAATCGGGACTGTCCCGCCAAAAGCGGGACGTCTGGTCACCTAAGTCTAAAAGTCAGGTGGAAGTGAAATACTGTACAGCAATAACATGATACATGTGAATGATTGATTGAAATTAAATAATTGGAAACTCTATTTACTATTTGGTTGAAAGACAGAGACGTTGAGCAGCCTTAGATATGCATGTTCAAATATAGTGGGTGGCATTAAAAGAATAGAAATAAAATGTGTAACTTCCAAACCAGTGGAATGGGACAACAGAAAGGAACAAAGAGAATTCAATCAATACAATGAAGACAGAGAAAGAGAAGAAAAATTAAACAACGGAAAAGCAAATACAAGAAAGCACAAAATTAGATGGTGGAAATAATTTCAAAGAACTCAAGTGATTACAAAATGTAGAAGAGTCCTAATGCATGCAGCCTCATATCTCTCCCTGCATACCAGGCATCAGCCTTTCACCCAGATGTCTGCATCCTGGTCTGCCCACCATCACTAGAGGGTCAGTTATTCCAGGACGGAGGCCTGCCTCACTTGATTCCATGGCTCCTGCCCCATGAGGCACAGTGCTGGCCCTCCGTTGGGCGAGGCTTGTAAAAGAGCATTTGTTTATTTGAATTAAATTGAACAATGAAAGCAGGGGGAGTGGGAATGACAGTATAAGGTCTTAGTAAGTCATATTCATAATAAAACAATACACAAGAGAAGAAATTCAAATGTTAGTAAACATTAAAAGTTCAAATTCATTGGAAATCAGTGAGGCAAATTAGGACTAAAGATGAAATGCTACTATTTTACCTATCAGAAGCAGATTTCAAAATAAAAAACTAAATTTGGAGTGGGTGCAAAGGCCTTTGCTTATACCGGTAGTTCAGGATAGATATGGCTTCATTATTTCTAGAAAGTAGTTTCACTTCCAAAATTTTGTATAATTTTGCTCAGGGTAGCTTTGGATGTAAATGCCCACAAATTGGTTCAAACTGGCTTAAAAAGAAATTGATTGCCCCAAATAATCAGGTGTGTGTGTGTGTGTGTGTGTGTGTGTGTGTGTGTGTGTATGTTGTTGTTGGTTTCAGGTGTGCCTTAATTGGGTGATCTAAGAGCAGGACCCACTTTTTCTGTGTATGTGGTGTCACTTTCCTCCCAGGACTTCTCTTTTATGCTCACAAAATAGCTGCAGCAGTGCCAGACTTTGCATTCAACTGTGCATCATTCCCCAAAGCCCTCAGAAAAATGTTGCCTCTTGATTCGTTAATGTTTCATGTGGACAGTATCTACACTATAGTTATCCTCAAAAAGTTATCCTCAAAAAGTACCCATTAGGGGAAGCCGGGGTGGCTCAGCAGGTTAAGCGCTTACCTTGCAGTCCTGGGGTCCAAGGATCGAATCCCAGCCCTGGCCCATGCAAACCCATATGCTGAACTGGGGTGTGCCCTCAGTTCAGTTTTCACTGGGGCGAGCTTCCCATGCAGGAGGCCCCTGGCCTGATTCCCGCCCTGTGCGAACCCCTCCCACCTGTGTGGAATGAAAGCATGTTGAAAACTGATGACGTACAACTATGGAGACTGCTCTGGGTCCTCCCCCTTGTCTCTGTCTCTGTCTGTCTCTGTCTTTGTCTCTGTCAGAAACAATAAAATAAATCTTTTTTTTTTTAAAAAGTACCAATCAGGAACCAAAAATTATGGGAAATAGAATGGGGAAAGCAAAGACAAAGGAACCTACAAACTTGAATTATTTGGACTGAATGAAGTGGGAAGAGCACACACATGGGAAAATTCTCAGCTCTTCTCTTTTCCTGGGTCTTCTGCTCTATTATCCTTCTTCTCAGATTCCAGTCATAGGCCTGGTATCTTCACCATATCCCATATGTATCTTGTGCTCTCTTCCATTTGTCCCATCGTTTTGTTTCATTGGGCTTTCCTCTGGTTATTTTCTTCTATTGTATTTTCTAATTCACGAATCTCTCAGCTCCTGTGACTAATTAGCTCTTAAATCCATCTATTGAGCTCATAACTTCTTATTTTCAGTTTTAGAATTTCATTGTTTTAATAGTTTATATTCTCAGCTAAAATTTTAACCTTATTTCTTATTTCCTTGAGCATTTTAAACAGGAATTTAAAGTTTGTGCCTGATAAACCCACAATCTGGGATCTTCTGTGTTTCTGTTTCTTTTCTCCTAGTTTTTGGTCATGTTATCTGACCTTTTCAAATACTTCATTATTTTTTTCTTGTATGTCAGACACTGTATTTTTTGTTAAAGTTTATTTGTATTGCCTTTTTGGGAGAAGGAGAGAGAGAGACAGAGAGAAGTGGGAGGGCCCAGAGCAGTCTCCATAGCTGTACGTCATCAGTTTTCCACACGGTTTTGTGTGGATGTGGGGCCACACAGGGCGGGAACTGAACCAGGGGCCTCCTGCATGGGAGGCGAGAATCTTTGTCACTGAGCCATCTTGGTGGTTACCAGTTGCGTCATAGTTTAGCATATGGGTTCGCACAGGCCAGAGCCGGGAATTGAACCTTGGACCTCACGATTGCCAGACAAGTGCTCAGCCGCTGAGCTATCCCAGTATCCCCAGCATTGTATTTTGAACAGTGTTGATTTGAAGCTCTGGGTGATATAACAATATTTTTTAAATGTATTATATGATGGTAAGAACACTTAACATCAGATCTACCTTTTTAACATATTTTTAAGCATACAGTACATTATTGTTGATTATAGGTACAGGGTTGTATAGCATATCTTTCGAGCATAATCATCTTGGATAATGTTACAATTTTTAAGGAAAGATTTATATTTGGTACTGGCAGTCTATGAGGCTAGGGGCTCCACAATCCCAGATCACCTTTGTTCAGTGTTGGGCTTCAGACCCAGTGAGAATGGGAAATGCATCTGGTTCACTTTCACTGGTAGGCTATATAGCTCTTGGGTCTCAACTGAAAGCCTGGAATGTTTGCCAGGACATCCTTAGTGGACACTGAATTTCGTGATTTGTCACAGATCTCTATGAAGCTCAACTCAAGCTCTCATCTGTGTTCTCAGTGTCTTCAGGACCTCATGGAGGGAAGTGGCCACATTCTGGGATCACCACTCAGCTTCTCTGCTCAGTCTCAGCACCACAATGCCTCACTGCTTGCAAGCTCTCAGAAGCCTTCTGAAAGACACTTATTTTCTCTCTCTTGACTTCTCTAATTGTTCGCAGCAGGAGTCTGCCTTCACCAGAGTGGAGATCATACTGGACTTCAGAGTCCTGTTAGGTATAGGTTCAAATTTCATCCCACCTTTTAATAATTGGGTGGCCTTGGGCAAACTGTTCAATCTTTCTAAGCCCAGTTATCTTTCTGAAAGAAGGCATTAGTACCTGCCCTGCAGGATTGATTTAAGGTTTAGGAATAATACAGTTAATGTGTTTAAGAATGTCTGACGTTGGGTATGTACTGAAGACACTTAACTTTGTTGTTGACATCTCAGTGTGTCTGCCTGGCTCCCATATTGGAGCTATGACACCACAGACTGGTCTCTGGGAATCTTGTTTTCATGAGATCTGGGAGGCTTCTAGGGGCAGTGAGGAGCATGGCCTGACTGGGGTGAACTTGGCAGGAACCAAACTTCCTGAGTTAACATCACTTAGAGGTTACTAGGCAGTGAGACACCGAGAGCACTCTAGTCATAGCAAAACTAGGGGAACTGAAGTATCAGGAGGCAGAGCGTAAGATGAGGCTGTGACAGGGAGATGAAGCTAGAAGTCAGACATGGGGGTGGGCCCTGGACCAGGAGCAGGCCGGGATGCAGGAAATGGGCTGGGGTAGAGGTGAGGGTTTGAAGGTGTGGCAGTGCTGGTGGGCCCATTGCGGGTGCGGTGGGTGTGAAGTCCTCAGCCTTTGGGGTCTGATGTTTTGACTCAATCTCTCTAATACTAAGGGTATTTTGACCCTAAAACCATTTGAATATTTACATTTTAGCAGAATTATGCCAACAGTGATGAAATGTCACTGTGAAACTATTTTTCATAGCAAATACCATGCCAATTTAATTCTAGGATTTTATAAAGTATATGAGGGATGACAATTAAGTTCACAAACTCATCCTAGAACAAGTGGCACATACATCATTGCTGACTATCACTACAGTCACCTCCAAAGTACTCTCCTTGGGAAGCTGTGCACTGATGCTAGTGCCTAGTCCACCCTTCAAAGCAATTTTAGAACCCTTTTTCTGGAATGGCCGTCAGAGCCATTGTCATATTATCCTTGATGTCCTGAATGTCATCCAAATGTCTTCCTTTCAATGTTTCCTTTATGTCCAGGTTAAAAAAAAAAAAAAGTCATTGGGGGTCAGATCAGGTGAGTAGGGAGGTAGGGAGAGTGTTCCAATACAGTTATTTATTTACTCGCTAAAACTATCCCACAGACAGTGTTGAGTGAGCTGGTGCACTGTCGCGATGCAAGAGCCATGAGTTGTTGGAGAAAAGTGCGGGTTGGTTACATCTAACTTTTTCACGTAGACTTTTCAGCACTTCCACATAGTCAACTTGGTTAAGTGTTTGTCCAGTTGGTACAAATTCATCATGAGCAATCCCTCTGATAATCAAAAAAGTTAGCAACATCATTCTGACTCTTGATTTGGGCTGACAGGACTGTTTTGGTCATGGAGAATTGGCTGACTTTCATTGTGCACTTGGATGCTTTGTTTCAGGCTCGTATTGGTACACCCATGTTTCATCACCAGTGTTAACACGGCCTAAAACACCATCCTGCCTCTCCAAAAGGTCTTGGCAAACTTCGACTCTTTTGCTTTTGTTCATCAGAGAGCTCCTTGGGGACCATTTTTGTGCACACTTTTCTCATGCCAAGATTTTCAGTGAAGATTTTCTTGACTGTTTCTCTATCGATGTTTACTTGGTCTGCTATGCTTCTCACAGTCAGCTGACAATTGTGACACACAATTCAATGAATTTTTGCCATGTTTCAATCAGTTCTGCTCCTTACTGGCCACCCTGACCTGTCTTCAGCAGTGACGCTTTCTCTTCCCTCAGAAAAATGTTTCATCCATTTGTACACTGCTGTTTTCTTCATGGCATTATCCACATCAACTTGGACTAACATGTCCCTTATTTCACTTCCACTCTTGCCAAGTTTAACAAGAAATGGAATGCTTGTTCATTGCTCTAATTCAAGCTCTGACATTCTCATAATGGCACACAAAAACACGCAACAACAATAATGAACACCACTCAACAAGACATTGCCACATGTCGACACAAACGCAGCTGTGAGACACTGATAAACCAAAGTTATGAAACCTTGCCAAGTTGTTTGTACGGTGCTGCTAACGTAAGTGCACAGTGGCGAGTTCGCCAACTTAACTGTCAGACCTTGTATTTACTAGTTCTGGCTTTGTTTTGTTTTGTGTGGTTTTGTGTGTGTGTGTGTGTGTGTGTGTGATTTATTGAAATTATATTCATCAAATAAATTATTTTCTGTTTAACTTTTATAACAAAAGTTTATAGCTAATTCATAGATTGGTTTTTGTGCATGTATAATTTTACTTCTGCTATTGTGAGTGTGTGTAGCCATTATTTCTACCAAGTTCAATACCCGTTGGGCACATTGTGCAGATCTAAACTTCATAAGGAGAACTTAATGCTTTTGTAAGTTGTTAGTCCATCGTATATCGTATTTTTTTCCTCAAAAATGCTGATTTAAACTTTGTGTTGATTATTTCTCCTGGTGATATTCCTTATCAATTGTCTAAAAAGCAAGTAGTTATATTTCTTTCTTTGCTGCTCTTGTAAACGATTTTGTGAAATGGAGAAACAGAAGAGAAAGAGGTGAGAAGTTAGTGAGAAGAAAAGACCAAAAGAGCAAGTGAGAGGCAGATCCAGAAACAGAAGGGCGGGGGCACTGAGATGGCTGTGTTCAATGCGAGTGAGTTCAAAGTAGGATGGCAAGAGTTTTGGACAGATGATAGGCTCCAACCTTGACACCGATAAGGAACAAGTGGCCTGATCTCTGGGGAAGACTCAGGGGGTCAGGCGTCTTGAATTGAAGTCGGAGAACTTTGGTGAGTGTCATGGTACTGAGACAAGGAGGGGTGATCGCAGGATGGGGATTGTTATTGGACCCCTGAGGCTATTTTCTGTGACCGTGGCTTCACCAGGAGGCAGTGCCGCTCAGTGGAAAGTACGCGGGCTTCTGAGAAGGACCTGCCTGTCTCTCATCCTGTTTCCTCATTTACCAGAGAGTACATCGGACAAGGTACTTAGCGTCTGTCACTTTGGTTTCCCTCATCTGGACACCTTTCTCAAAGGGTTGCTGTAAGAACTATGCAAGATCTCATAGGTAAAATGGCCACAGAAAACTCTGCAAATGGTAGCTCTTACTACGATGATCAGAGCTCCCTGGTTAAAGCTGGCCTGGGTCAGGAAAGAGATGGCAAATGCAATGCACAGAGAGTCTTACAGAGGTCCTGAAAGTGCCTGAGCAGGGTGCAGGGAATCCATGAGCATAAGTACTGCAGCCTGAGACTGGTCACAGAGGAGCCCTAACCACCCAGTGCCCAGGAAGTGAAAGGAGGGAGTAGGTGAGACCAGTGTGGAGAAGACTGCAAGCCTGGGGGACCTGCTGGGAGAGAGCCCCAGAGGAATTAATGTCTCAGTCTTGACTTTCTCCCTCCTCTCTCCGGCGGGGGCTTCCAGGGCCAAACCCAACAGGAAGGCAGAGGTCAGAGAGCCTGTTGGTTCCAATTAGACATGTCCTTGTTCCGGGACAGAGAGCAGGATAGGCCAAGGGGACCCTGGGCTGCAAACTGAAGACACGTAGTACAGACCCAGGAGTGCACACTGCTGTGTGCCTGCCCTTTTCAGCGTGTGAGCGCATCTCCAGGCTCTGGGAGTGAGCCTCGGGTCACAGAGCCAGGTGGGGGATGTGGCAAAGCTCATCCAATCAGAACATTTCCCAATGGACAGGGCTTGGCCATCCAGGTACTCTTGGAAAGGTCAGGGGTAATGTATTCCTCCTTTCCAGACTCAAGGTACAGTCAGAGCTCATTCACACAGACCCCTCAGCATCTCAAGCTTGGAGGAATTCAGATGGGAGTTTGCCTGAAATTTATCTTTGCTGTATTTGCACAGAAAGACCTTAAAAAGCTAGTCAATAGTGTAAACAAGAATAATTATAATATGCAGGAGATAAGGTTTAACATACCAAAGGAGGGAATAAGAATTTTTTAAAGCATAGCAACAGAACCCAATTCTGAACAATGAGAAAATTAAAAACTGTTCTTTTTAATGATAATCATACAGATGTGATCACATACCATCCTGAAGATTATTTGGGGAGCAGGCCAAGATCACCTGGTCCTATTCGCTCAGTGCCCCAAGAGTGTGATCCCCAGTGATGCTGAACAGGACGTTGGGTCCCTGTGGGGTCGAAAGCGGTCCCCTTTCACTCTGAGGCAGTGTGAGGTGGCGGTGGGAAAGCATGGTGAGTCCTTGGAGTCCTCAGGTCTGGGATGGAACCTAAACGTCTTGGGTCCTGTGACCCTGCTGAGTCTTTATTTTCCCGTCTGTGAAATGGATGAGGCAATCCCCATCTCATGGGCTTTCTGCAAGGATCACCAAGATCCTGTGGGATGACCTTATCATCCTCGGCTCCTAATTCCCTTCCCCTACTGCTCCTTGAGGGAGCACTGAATGTTCCCCAGGGACCCTCCCCGACAGCACATCCTCCGCGTCTGCCTGGGCCCTGCCTCAGAGAGGCCGCTGATCCTTGCTATTTGATTCAGGCTGACCCAGTTCTTCCCAGGCCTTGAGTCCAGCCTCTTGTTTCTGTCCCAGAGAATTCTGCCCGTCTGAATCCCACGCGCAGTGTCCCCAACGAGATGAACATGGCGGGCTTTGGAACAAGGCAGGCATCATTTTGAATCCCAGCTCCACCACTTGCCTACTAACCTGCATGTTTCTTTCCTCTCCAAGACTCTGGGTGACAGATGGCCAAACCTGCTTTGCGGGTGTTGTCCAGCACCTGGAAGAGCCCTTGGTCATTGTAGCAATTGGGCAACTGGGGGCTATTAGTATTATTGTTTGTGTAGTATGTTCAGACATTTCTAAATTGGTCAGATATCTGGCTTTGCCTTTGGGGTTTTTCCTCTGATGGAAAGTTGCCGACTGTTGGGGAGAACCTGATGATTTGGGGGAGAGGTGGTGGTAGTGAGGGAGAGAGAGCGGTTGTGACACGGCCATGGTGGCCTGGAAGTGGTCCTTGTCTGCTCCTGAGCTGTGCTTTGGGGTGTGGATGCACTGGGAGCCCAGGGGTCTCTAGAGGGAGAGGATTCTGGAGTCCTGCTCCCACATGCTCTATTCCCAAGGGAGCCAGTGTGGTCCCCAGAACATGTGTCCTGGCCAAAGGAGCACAAGACACTCTTACATCGTGACTTCTCCGTGGAAGAGGTGAGCAATAAAGCTCAATGGCTTGCCCAAGGCACCGTGGAAAAAGACGTCCATCAGCTTAATGGCACCCTGTAGATGTCTGGCCGACCTGCAGCCTCTTCCTCATGAATGCTGCCTCCTGAAAGCACTCTACGTGAGCTATTCCTGGCACGTCCTGCGGCACAAAAGCACCGCTCATCTTGTCAAGGAGATGTGGGAAGGTTGAAAGTCAAACCCATTGGAACAAACCTTGGCTTTGGAGACGAGTCAAATGCTTATTATGCAAGTCTTTGCTCTCTCTGAGGAGAAGTCGGTATGATGAGCAAAACAGAGTTTGGGGGGATTTGGCGATAAGAATAAAAAGGGAACAAGATCTATGAGGTACATACTGTCTCCACAGGGAGGGCCGTGGCTTTGGGCAGTTGCCTACTCCCAGATAAGCTCACCGTCTCCCACATCACCTGGGATAACCCAGGTAGGAAGGGTGCTGTGCTGGGTCACTGTGCCCGCTGAGGTGTGGGGAAGAGTTGGGGTTCAGCTTGACTTGGTTTTGGAAGAGAAAGGTATGCCCGGCCCTCCGTGCCACAGCCACTGTCTGCATGCACACAGTGGTGGTGCGGCTGCTCATGCTGCTGTGAGGAGAGCCGGGGCCGGGGCTGCGGAAAACTCCACCCTGGTGTTACTGAGAGCTCGAACTTCTCTGGGCCCCGGTTCCTCTATTAGGATGCCAGGTGGGCCGGAAGCAGAGGTTGGTAGAAAGCCTGTTCTAACGTTTCAGAGGGTCTGACCGGACAATGACACCTGGTGTTGTGTGGTGAAGGAAGGAAGGCTATTGCCAGAGGATGTGGGTGTGCCCAGGACCTCTGCACCGGCTGGAGAAGGGTGTAACGTTCCGATGCACAGGAGGCCCGATGAGCCACACCCCCACGGCGTGGCCAGGATGCCTGTTACAGGGGAGTGTGGACGAAGAAAGTCTGGTGTGAGTGTGTGTGTGTGTGTTGGAAAAAGTAGAAGAGAACAAGAGAGAAAGAGACAGAGAGTCCTGGGAGGTCAGGTGGAGATCTCATTCATTTCCCAGGGGCTGCTACAGGAGATTGTGGGAAGAGGAGAGATTGGTCGGGGCCTCCCATCTTTCAAAAAAGAGAGCTATTGTGTTTGTCTTTCTTTTACATATCAGAGTTCTAGTTATGATTTCCAATGGACAAAAGATTCCTTAGGCTCAGAGAGTTTAAAACCACTGCTTGAAACCATTGGCCAGCTGGGCTGGGGAAGTCCTAGCGAAGCTCTTACTCCCTGCCAGGATCTCTGTCGTCTTGTCTGCATTATAAACACAGCGAAACTGCGTGGCTTACAATAGCCATTTGTTATTTTCTTTCATGAGCTGACTGGGCTCAGATGTGGTTTTCACCTGGGGTCTCCCTGGTGGTCGCAGTTAGATGGTGGCCAGAACTGGAGTCCCGAGGCTCACCTGGGCAGGACACCCAGCATGGCTTTCTCCCTGACATGCCTGGCACCCCGCTGAGGCAGCGCTCTCTCCACATGGCCTCACTGCGTAGCCTTCTGCCCCACATGGTGGCTTCAGGGCAGCCACCTCTGACTCGAGCCTGTCTACCTCCAGATGCATGACCCAAGAGACCCTGGCCGTCACTGCAAGGCTTTTGATGATTTCGCCTAAAAAGTGCAAGCATCACTTCCGTCACATTCTACTAGTCTAAAGACAGTCACAAGGCCGGCCCATTCCGAAGGGGAGAACACTCGGAATGTGGGTAAATGCCGGGAGGCTAAGCTCACTGGAGGACATCTTTGGAGGCTGCCTAGCTCGGTCCCAGAAGGGAGGAAGAGCACACAGGCTGGCCCTCCATGCCCTCCTCTGCAACGCTGTCAGAGCAGGATTTGTGGCCTTGCTCAGAGACTTGTCCAAGCTCCAGAACTGGGGCTGGCAGAGTGGGCAGAAGGAAGTCCACCCCCTGCTACTTGTCTCCAGTTCTTTTTATAGCAGAAGGCTCCTATTCTCTCATCACTGAGATGAGAAATGTCACTCCCCCTTCAGGAGAACAAACCCAGATCCCTAACTACAGCCTCTGCTGAGGGAAGTTAGTCCCATTTCCAGACATGATTAGGCAGGGACATCCAGGCTGAAGGTCACCACCCACTGGCCCCTTGTTTCTGACAACTGTCCCCTTGGCAAATGCACAGGCAGGAGTCAGCTCGCAGCTGGGCCGGGGAGAGGTGCAGGGCTCGCTCTCATGTTCCTCACGGGTCGTACACTGGCAGGAGGCTTCCGGCTTCTTGAGACTATTGCTAAAACTCAGGCTCAGGTGACAGTAACTTTCAGACATTGGAATTTTCGCCGGTATTGTGCGGCCCCGGCTGGAAACCTAAGCCCTCGTTTGGCTTTAGCTGTCATATGTCCCAGGAATGTGAAGGATCTCTTCAGCCAGCCAGGCACAGCTGGTATTGGGGAAAAGCAGGGTTTCAGCCAGTTGTTAGGCATCTCAGTGGCCTCTCTGTCACTACTACCTGAGAGGCCTTCCCTGCAGACTCGCCTCACTGCCTGCATGCATCCCTGGGGGTCCGTGATCTTGCGTGGCTGAACAGAACAAGCAGAAGAGGTGCTGCACACCGTGAGTACGGTGGCTTCAGCTGGGGGTGTGGTTGTGTCCAGGGGCAGAGGTGCGGCCTTATATCCCGTCTTTCTAAACTGGGCCCCTGGCTCTGCGGGCAGCATCGGCCTTTTCAGGGCTTCCACCTGACTCCCCATTTCCTGGGGACCCACTCCTTCCCTTCCCACAAGAAGGAAGATGCCCTTGCAGTGCAGTCGCTGTTTGGAAGCAAATGTGCAGCGAAGGGCGAGGGTGGGCAGGAAGCAGAGGGTCCCGGGGCCCATGGAGACAGCTGCCACTTTATCTTGGGAGGGGACCCCAGGGAGCCCTTGAACTCGATGTCATTTCTGTCATGCATAGGGAGAGGCGCGAGTGAGCGTGTGCGGGGAAAGAGAAATGCAGAGAAAACAGTTAGCCTCTGTTAATACTTGATAGGCAGCCAAAGCGCTTTTGTTCCCAAGCCCAGCGAGCTATCCGTGAAAAATAAATTGCTTTTCAAGAACATTCATCACAGCAAGTGGCTCGTTTCCTTGTCCTCAAACAACCCTATTTCTAGGCCTTTTCTCGCATTAAAAACTCTTCAGATGTGGTAAAGTCAATAAAGAAACAAAGGGGAGGGGTGGGGTGGTGACAAAGGGGAGGGGTGGGGTGGGGGTGGCCCTGGTGGGGAAGGTGCAGGTCCGGGATCAGGAGTTGCTGTGGCCAGAGATGCCGCCAGCATCAGAGCCTGGCTGGGCCTTGTGATTGGGACCTCATCTGCATTCCCCTTCTAAGCAGGGGGTCTTGGGCTCCACAGGTGTGCTTCTGAAAGTCAGGAGCAAGTGTGCTGACCTTCAGCATGCTCTGTCCTTCTGTGTCCCTGTCCTGTTACCTGCTCCACAAGGCCCTTTTGACCACCCACTTGCAGGAGAGCCGTCCCTCCCCTTTGCTCTATACTCACCACTCTGGGCAGTTCCTTTATGATGCTTAGCTCAATATGTAACTATTAGTTCATCTGTTCATTGTCTACTTCTCAGCCAGAGTGTCAGCCGCTCCAGGCAAGGACCATGCTGGCTTGCTCACTAGCGTATCCTACGCACACTCGTCATGAAACAAATCCTTGTGGGATGAAGGAATAGATGAGCAAATCCATAATGTGATGCTTCGGGCAAAAGGTCAGATCCAATCCAAGACGTCATTTTTTGAGTTTTGGGTTTTTTTTAGTAACAAATTCCATGAATAACTGGCCACGCTGACCAGGCCCCAGGTGTTGTGTGGTGTCTGTGTGACAGGAGTTAGCATGTTTGAGGGGGCAGCTTTCTACAGGAGGAAGCCACTAACCTCTGGTTTCACTGCATGACCTTGAATAAGTTACATCACCTCCCTACTCCTCAGAGTGCTATTCAATGAGATTAATCACTTACTTGGTGGTATTTTTAGAGACTATAGTTGTTGTAGGGAATATTATGGACCAAATATATGTCTTTCCCCAAGTCCGTATGCTGCAGCCCTAACCCCCAATGTAATGGTATTAGAACGTGGGGTCCTGGAGGTAATTAAATTTAGACGAGGCATGAGGATGGGCTCCTCATGATGAAATTAGTGTCCTTAAAGAAGAGGAAGAGGCACCAGGACACACAATTTCTCCCCACCCTCCCATCCCAAATTCTGCCGTGTGAGGACACGGTGCGTAGTAGCTGGTCAGCCAGGACGTGGGCCTCCCCAGGAACTGCCAGCACGTTGATCTTGGACTCCGCAGCCTCTAAGACTGTGAGAAGTAAATGTTTATTATTGAAGATATCCAATCTGTGGCATTTTATTACAGCAGCCCGAAGAACACGCCAGGTACAGGCAGGAACTCAATATATAATAGTCATTTTTATCTTTACTTTGACAAGTGTAGACCCCTAAACTATATCTATATCATATATATATATATATCACTTTTTAGGAATTTCTGAGCATGTAGTCCATAATGGGCCTGGAAAATCTCCAAGGCCTGAGATGTGGGCAGGAGCTCCCTCTCTTTGCATGTGCGAGAGCCACACAGATATGTCTGAACCACAGCCTCACTCATGCTGGTGTTTTGTAGAGGACCCTGTCCCCCCATTTCTTTACCACCAATGATGTGGATTCCTTCAGGTGTGGAGACTAAGGCTGTTGTTTGGACGCATCAATCAGCAACAGCAAGGTTCCAGTGGGTCTTGGGCACCTAAATACCACATTTGGATTCACTCATTCAATATGTTTTTGTTGAATGTCTACTTTAGGGCTGGGCAAGATGTGGATGGTGGCCCACTGGTGGATCGCCAAGCCATTCCGCAGTGACCGCCTGAACAATAAAATAAATTGCAGTGGACTGTGACACTTTGAGAAGCAGCCCTTGCCCTGACACAGTCTGCCCAGGCCTGGTTTAATTGGCGAGGTGGGCGACAGCAGTAACCAAGCCGGCAGGATCCCCACGCTGCCGGAGCTGACACTCACTGGGAGGAGCCCATGGACAGGAGAAATCACGACTCCACACGGGAATCAGCATCGTAAAGGAATTTCAGGACGTGTGACTGTGATGGAGTGACAGGGCGCGACAGCTCTCCTGCAGTTGGGTGGTCAGGGAAGCTGAGGCCTGAAAGAAGAGCAGCAGCAAGTGAGGACAGTGGGGAAGGCCTTGGTATGTGTGAGGAGCAGAACAGGGGCCAGAAGCAGGGGTGGTGAGTAAAGAGAACACAGAGGGCAGCGCGGGGCGGGCAAGGCTGAGCCAGAAGCCGAGGTCCGCGGGAGCCGCTGGCAGCCCGGCCTCGTGGCCGCCCAGATGGGCACGGAGGGCCAGGAGGCCGGAGCCTGGGGAGTCCTTGCAGCTGCCAGTCCACCCGGGCTGCCCGAGCCCTGCAGTGACCTATTTCCTCGTCAAATCCTAGCGGAGCAGAGACCGCCTGGTTCCTGCCTGTGAGGCCACTTCGGGCCTCCAGCACCCGGGCTGGTCAGGCCGCAGCACCGAAGAACCGGGAGACCCCCGTAGCTGTCCTTCTTCTTGGGGCTGAGAAATGGATTCTGACAAAACTTCGTCTTTCTTATTAGACGGACAGGGCTCCTTTTCAAGTCCTACTAAGAATGGCCTAATGTATTCATGCTCTCGGGGGCTGGGAAGCGCGTGGAAGCTGGGGGTGGCTGGCCTGGCGCCCTGCCAAGGCCCGCCATAAAAGCCGAGGTTCAGCGGAAGCCGGAACATGCAGGGGAGCCCGCGTGGCCCACCCCCCTGGCCCTGTTGCCGTGCCCATTGGCTGCTCTGCAGCCTTCCCACGCTCCCATTGGCTGTCCTGGGCCCTGGCCCAGCCCCCTTATGGCGGAGCCCCCTAGTGCCTGGGAGGTGGGGAAACAGGGTAGGCGCCATCTTTAGGACCTGCAGGGGCCCAGAAAGAGGTCTGGCTGCCGGGAAAGTGGAAACGCTACAGCTGCTGCAGCACAGAGCTAGGCACGTGGGCGTGGGGGGCAGTATCAGGGAACACAGGCAGAGTTGCCATATACACATATTTCTCACGTACACCAGGCTTTCCATTGTTTTCATTCAGTCCTTACCCTAATCTTGCAAAGTGGATATTATATCCCCGTTTTACTGATAAATAAGGAGAGTGATAACAGAAAGTTTAAGGGACTTGCTTAAAGCCACACAGCTATTAGTTGCAGAAGTGGGATTTGAAGGCTGTTAGTGATTCCAAGGACTGCACCACTGTGCAGCCTAATAGGGTGGGGTGTGGAGGGCAGGGAGTGTATCCTAGGGGTTAGGTGGGTGACAACAGCCCACTGTCCCCTGAGGGTGTGCTGAGGCACCAACACACTCAGCACTACTATGGTCAGCTCCCAGGGGCTTCTCATCAGAGATAACACTCAACTGATAGTTGAAGATGAGGGGATGGGGGTGGGGGGGAGTCCACTTGAGGATGAAGTTAACAGGCCAGAGGCCATAGAAACAAAATCAACCAGAATGTCCTTTGGATTTTTTTCTGAGAGCAATCACTTGGTGGACTCAGCCACCAAAAGATTCACCTCTGACACGGGCACCAGATCTTTTTGCACAGCATTTTACATTTGAACATCTTTTCACCCCCGTGGTTTGACAACTACAGAAACAAAACTCTATAAGGTTGGCACAATTCTAATTTCGCAGAAGAGTAAACTGAAGACTAGTGAAGACTAAAGAGGACAATGAAATTGTTTTCTGTGCTTGAGGTACTTTATAGCTTACATAATCCTCACAACAGCCCTAGGAAGTAGATATTGTCTGTTTTATTTTTGTAGAGGTGGAAACCAGAACTCAAAGAGAGGTTAAGTAACTTCCTTAAGGTAACACAGGAGTTCAAGAGCAAGGCTCTACCTGATGGCAACATGACTCTCTCAGTTATTCTACTTACTGTTCCTTCAGACCCTGAGCTAGCCCGCAGAATATATGGTGGCAGGAGTCGCTGAGCAGGAAAGATTTGAAGTACTACAGACCATAAGACCTCATATTCCTCTTCAACTCATATCAGATGGCTGAAACACCACGCTTGACAACTATTTTGAAGTTAAACATTGCTTGAGCCATGATAGTCCTAAAATTCCAATCTTCTTGTGTAAGAGGAAGACATTAATTCCTTAGTGTGATTGAAATTAAAAAATATTTGGATATTCCACTGGAGCTATTCAACTAGGTAAAACATTCAATGAATTGTATTATTGCCGTGAGCACATTTTCACATTTCTGCATCTCCTACATAAGGACAGCCATGTGACTAGCAGCAGTAACAATGAAGTAGTCAGAGAGCTTCTCCTTCAGGGTAGAATGTAGTAGGTGTCAGCAAACCTTTTCTCATGCTGCACCACCTATGGAAGAAAAACTAGATAAATTGCACAAAGCATATTTTAGTGACATTAGAGATCTGTAGACATCAAGAGGACAAGATGAAACAAAAATGCCAGAGTTGGAAAAACTCTTCCTAGGTGAGCTGGGGTAACTAGTCCTTTTCTTCCAGGAGGTCATTTGCTGAGTCAGTATCCAGACTGAGCCTTTGGCAAAGAGGTCTACTAGGGGAAGAAATCTGCTGTGAAAATGTGCCAGGGCTTTTGACAACCATGTGGACTAGACTGAATGACAAGAGAATAGCGGAGCTCTAAACTTTCCAAATGGGACAGTGAGCACGAGAGTAGCATAGGATGTTGGGAGACAGGTCCATTAAGGCACAGTTTTCCAGTCCTTGGGAGGCAAAATACAGCTAGAGGAAAAGGCCTTCAAGAGACATCTGAAAAGTATCCCTCCTCAAAACATATGCCAGATATTGTGCTTCATGTGAAGAGAGGTGAAAGAGCCAAGCTCAAAATCTCAGAAAAGCAAAACTTCTAAGACTAAGGAGGCAAAGTCTCATGGTCTGAAACACCCAAGAGGACCATGCTTGAGAAGGAAGCTGCACAAAACACAATAGTCTCGCCCTTGAGACTTCTGAAACCAGCGGTGGATTGACTAACACTGAACTCCAGCTCCAGACCAGCTGGAGGTGATCAGCCCCTCAAAGTATCTGTATAACAGAAGATAGGAAAGTCATCTCTGGTGAAGAATAGTAATGACTTTAAGTTCTATGATTCTTTTGTATATAATATTTATAATTCAATTTAAAAAATTACAAGACATGTGAGTAGGTAGAAAAACATGACCAGGAAGCATGGAAAACAACAACAACAACAACAACAACAGAAGAAGAAGAAGAAAAATTACAGAGTATCTTAGTCAGTTTAGGATGATGCCATAACAAAATACCACAGGCTGGGTGGCTTAAATAATAGACATTTTTTTGTCACAGTTCTGGAGGCTGGGTATTCAAGCTTAAGGTGCCAGCATATTTGGCTCCAGGGGAGAGCCATCTTCCTGGCTTGCAGATGGCTGCTTTCTTTTGTATTCTCACATGTGGAGACAGAGAACTCTAGTGTCTCTTCTTATAGGGCACTAATGCTATTATGAGGGCTCCACCCTCATGACCTCATCTAAATCTAACTTCCAAAGACCCCACCTCTAAATACTATGCCATTGAGGTTAGGGCTTCAGCACATGGATTTTTTTGGGGGGGTGAGGGGGAGGGCTTGGGGGCGTTGGAGGACACAAACATTTAGCCCATAGAACAGATTGTAATAAAGAATCTAACTCCATTTTTGATATTTGAATACTGACAGCTTTTAAGACCCACCATTTCCTCCTTCTATGTGCTTACACTTGCGCCAGTTCCTAAGAAAGCCTAGATGCCCCCTCCATTATTAGTCTCAGCAGAAAGTTCAAGCCACGCAAGCCCTGCTCCCTGCATGGGAATGCTCATGCCCAACCCCGTCCTCTAATGACTAGAAAGCCAGTCTCCTTTCTCTGCTCCCTCACACCATCTTTCCACCTGTTTGGGTGGAAAGCTCTCCCCAGAAATCCTCATTTGTGGGTAATGAATCTCATATCCTCTTGGTGTCTGTCTGCTTGTTGTCATCAGTCTTGATGATTGAAGCAAATTTTAATTGAAGTTGTTCATTCCATCACAGCACAGATGACTTAGCTATAGGAGTTATTAGATGAGAATTTTAAAATAACTATTAAAAAGAGAATATAAAAAGAATTTATAAAGATGGACAAAATGCAAGAAAAGATAGAGAACTAGAGTACTTCTACAGAGAACTGGAATCCACAAAAATTCAAATAAGCATTCAAAAACAGAAAAAAAAATAGTATCTGAAATTAAGAATTCATTGAATCTAAATGTCAACCTAAACACAGCAGATGATAGGATTAGTGAATTCAAAGAGATGTATATAGAAAATACTTAAATTGAAGTACAAAGAGAAAAAATTAATGAAAGTAACAGACAAGAGTATAAGACACATATTGGGACATAGTCATGAGGTCTAACATGTATATAATTGGATTCTCAGAAAGAGGAAGGAGAGAAAATAAGACAAGCAATTTCTGAAGAGATAAGGGACAAGAAGTTTCAAAATCAGATAGACATCAACTCAAGTTCGTGAAGCTCAGTGAACTCCAAAGAAAAGAAATACAAAGAAAACTACATATAAGCACATCATAGTCAAACTGTAAAAACCAAGGAAAATGAGAAAATGTTCAAAAAAGCCAGGAAAAATAAAACACATGGGGATACCTGGATAGCTCAGCAGGTTGAGCGCTTGCCTTGCAACCACAAGGTCCAAGGATCAAATCCCAGCCCCAGCCTGTGCAAACCCATATGCTGAATTGTGGGGCAACTGGTAACTGCTGGAATGATGGCAGAGGTTCTTGCTTTCCATGTGAGAGGCCCCCAATTTTGTTCCTGCCCCGTACAGCCCCACATCCACTTGTGTGGAATGAAACTATGTCACAACTAATGATGGACAACTATGGAGACTGCTCTGGGACCTCCCCCTTCTCTCTCTCTCTCTCTCTCTCTCTCTCTCTCTCTCTCTCTCTCATCTTCTCTCAAAAGCAATAAAATAAATCTTGGGAAAGCCGGGATTGCTCAGAAGGTTAAGCGCTCATTGTGCAGTCCCAGGGACAAAGGATTGAATCCCAACCCTGGCCCATGTGGACCCATATGCTGAACTGGGGTGTGCTTTCCGTGTGGGAGGCACTTAGTCTGGTTCTCGCCCCTTTGATTCAGCTCCTGGCTTGGGAGGACATGCCTCCCATGCGGGAGGCCCCCAGCCCAGTTCCCACCCTGTACAGCCCCCACCCACCTGTGTGGAATGAAACCATGTCAAAAACTGATGACGTACAACTATGGAGACTGCTCTGGGACCTCCTTCTTCTCTCTGTCTCTGTCTCAGTCTCTGTCAAAAACAATTAAATAAATCTTTTTATTTATTTATTTTTTATTTTATTGTTTTTGACAGAGAGAGAGAGAGAGAGAGAGATACAGAGACAGAGAGAGAACCGAACTGGGGGCACTCCCCAGTTCAGCACATGGGTCCGCATGGGCCGGGGCTGGAATTTGATCCCCCGTCCCTGGTGCTGCAAAGTGAGCGCTCAACCCACTGAGCCATCCCGGCTTCCCCTAAAAATCTTAAAAAAATAAAGCATATTATATTCATGGGAACAACAATGAGTTTTGTTATGGCTGACTTGTGAACAGCAGCTATGAGATCTAGAGGACAATGGAATGGCAGTTTTAACTGAAAGAAAAGTTCTATATCCCATGAAAATTTTCTTCAAAAATGAAAGCAATCCATGTTTCTCTTCCTCTTTCTCTTCCCTTTCCTTCTCTTCCCCTCCCAAACAATTAGTTGTAAAGTCAGTAGGTGGGGCAGAGCGAGGTGTGACGTGTATGTATGTGTTTGTGTGTATGGTGGGGAGGGTGCAGGAAGCCATGGTGGCCCAGAGCAGAATGTCAGAGCCCACACAGAATGAGGAAGCACATTCTCTGAAGAAGATAGGGGATGCCAGAGCCTGGGCAGGGTGAGGAAGGCACCTCTGTTGAGGAGAAGAAGTTCAAGCTGGGGAGTCAGAGAGAGTTACACATATAGAAAAGGAGAAAATTAGAATGAACCTGTGACGTTGGCTTGGAATACATATAGCATATATATGCATATGTATTACATACATACATACAAGAGCTGTCTGAAAAATATCCAGCTATGTAACCATTCTCATATTGACAATGGCTGGATTTTTTCTGGACAATCCTTCTCCATGTATTCCCTAGCTCTGTTCACACAGAGCACAGAACAGATACACCTCATTAACAACCTACACAACACCTAGATTTTGGCTTCTAAATAACTGCAATAGAAGCAAAGGATATTTGGAGAATGGCTGATTCTAGGACTCAGGCAATGAAAGCACAAGAATATGGAACATCTTATGACAAAAATGCAAGAAAGTACTCAAAGAATGATGGGCTATGTCAAAAGGATGCAGAAGCTGCCATGAAGGAACAATCTGAAAATCAAAATAAATAACAATGAATTATAACCCTTTGAATAAAATAGGAAACCACAAGTCTATACAAATATAAATAAGTAGATAAATAAACAGGAAAGTTCACTGAGGACCAGGACTATTTGAATAATTTCAAAGTATTTTTCCACAAAATATTAATTCAAAGGGTAAAAGGATAACTTTATAGTGTTCAGAAGGTGGGCAAACTCCACCTTAATTAAGTGATCAAAGTAAACATCACCAATAATGGAACAAATTCTATGTACCACCTGACGAGATGCAATGGAAAGAACTCAGCATCACTTCTGTGGGAATTCTGCCAATCAAACATGCATAATCTGGATGTAAGGTTGACACATCAGACTATCAAATACGCATTGAGGGACAGTCTATAAAATATCTAGTCTGTAATGTTTCAAAGTATCACTGTCTAAAAAGGTTGAGGAGATGGTCCAGACTGAAGAAGATTAAGAGGGCGTGATAACTCATGACAATTACATTCCTGATCTACAGTATGCTTCCTTTTCTAAAGACATTTTTGGAACAATTGGCAGATCTTAAATGAGTTCTTGGATAAGATAGGAATGCATCATTATTAAGTTTCTGATTTTGAAGGTTGTACTGTGGTTATGCGAGACAATACTTTAAGGAAAACATTGCTAAAGTATTCAGGGATATTTAAAGGCATCAGGTTGGCAAGATACTCTCAAATGGTTCAGGAAATATTAGTTCTTTGTATTGGACTGTGTACTTTTATATAACTTTGTGATTATTTCAAATCTTTAAAAGGCTAAAATTTTTTAGATGAAAGCAAAGTAAAGACATTTTTACACTAACAAAAGCTGAGAAACCTTATCACCAGACCCACACCACAAAATATACAAGGGCAATGATCCCAAGTTGAAACAGAGAGCTGTAGGACAGAATAGAAAGCATCAGGAGGGCAAACATGTAATGAATATAAGAGGATTGATTGCAACAGCAATAACTTTGGCTTGTGGGATTTACAGCACATGTAGTACAAAACATAGGGTGGGTATACATGAACAGAAGCTGTTTTAAGTTTTCTCTAGTATTTGTGGGGGGAAAAAAAACAATTTAAGAAACACTAAAAGTCAGTGATGCATTTCTGAGTTGATCACCAAAAAATAATGGAACTATAAATAAAAATTTAACAGAAAAGATCAAACAGACACACACACAAATGGGGAATAAAAGTTTAAAGACGAGATGGGCTAAATTTTTAAAAAGAAACTAGATGGTAGAGTTCAATCCCACTCAACTCTTCTATTAAAAGGCAAACATTTCAGGCTGAATAAAAATAAAACAATTGTGTGATGTTTATGAGATACACTTAGAATATAGGACATAGAAAATAAAAAGATGGTAAAAGTGATATGCAAACACTCACAAAAAGAAAGGTGTGGCTCTACTGATATCAGACAAAGGAGATCCTAGAGCCAGAATAGTAATGAAAATAAAGAGTGAAATTTCAGAACAATAAAAGGGTTAATTGAACAGGAAAACATAGTAATCATAAATTTGCATGTATCTAGTAACAGAGCTGCCTAATACGCAAAGCAGAAAATTAACAGAAGAAAGAAAAATGGCTATTTTGTAATCATATTTGGAGATTTTGACAAATCTCTCTCAGCAACTTATAGGAAAAGTGAATAATGAAATCAATAAGTATATGAAAAATATGAACAGAATTAATCACCTTCACTTAATAGACAGTTGTACAATATTGCACCCAGCAACTGAAAAATACACATTCAAGTGCACATTAAAGCATAAAGCGAGTCTTAACAAATTCTAGAAGGGGAAATCATGCTGGATATAATCTCTGATCAAAGTGGAATTAAACTAGAAATGAACAGAAGAAATATTAGAAACCCCAAATGTTTGGACATTAAGCAGATAACTTGTAAATAGTCAAAGAAGAAATCACACAGAAAATTAGAAAATATTTTAAAATGAATGAAAATCAAAATACTAATAAGTACAGACACCTGAGGTACTTGGCCAACGTAATGATTAGAAATAAATTTATAGTATTAAATACATATATAATGAAAGAGAATAGTTTAAACCTAGTTATCTAAATTTCCATTTAGAGAAGTTACAAAAATAGTAACTTAAATCCAAGGAAACAAGACAGAAGAAAATTATAAAAACTGGAACCAGGGGAAACCGGGATGACTCAGCCAGTTAAGCACTCACTTTGCATGCAGTCCTAGGGACCGAGGATCAAATCCTGGCCCCAGCCTGTGAGGACCCAGATGCTAAACTGAGGTGTGCTTCCCATGCAGGAGGCCCCCAGTTCAGTTCTCACCCCTTCAATTTGGCCTCTGGCTCAAGGGGGCATGCCTCTCATACAGGAGACCCCCAGCTCAATTCCTGCCCTGTGCAGCCCCTGCCCACCCGTGTGGAATGAAACCATGTTGAAAATTGATGACGCTCAACTATGGAGACTTCTCTGGGTCCTTCCCCTTCTCTCTATCTCTCTTTGTCCCTGTCTCTGTCTCTCTCTGTCTCTGTCAAAAACTATAAATAAATCTTAAAAAAAATTAGAACCAAAATCAATTAAATATAAAGCAAATATACAACCAAGAAAGTCAGAAAAGCAAAAATATGGGTTATTGAAAAGATAATTAGATTGTTGGTGGAAGATCCAAGATGGCAGGGGAAGTAAATACTGTGCCTGTCTCATTTCATGAACATTTAAAATTACAATTAAATTTCAGAACAACCAACCTAGAGAACCATCTGAAGGCTAGTTGAACAGAAGTTTCATAACTAAGGACACAAAGAAGAGGAGACCAGGTCGAGACTGGTAGGAGGGGTCCAGACGCAAAAGGAGCCAAATATCCAGTGACGGTAGAGAATCATCAGGAACATCTCAACTGTGGAGGTTCTCCCTGGAGGAGCAAGGGACCCCAGCCCCATACCAGGCTTCCCAGCCCGGAGCACTGGTGCTGGGAAGAGGAGTCCCACAGCACCTGATTTGACTGTGAAAAACAGTGGGGACTCTGATCATCTGGTTGGGACAGAAAGCTGCGGGAAACCTAGACTGCCTTTTAAAGTGCCTGGGCCAACTCAGTCACTCATAGATACCCACCCTGTGCTCTGGCAGAGGGTTGGTAACTCCAGGGGCATTGGGAGCATATAGGGATAGACTGGGCTGTGTGCCTTTGGGGCAAGGTCTGGAAAATAGTCACTATTTTTCCTGGGTAGTTCTTCCTCCCATGCAGCCAGCTGATGGGCACTATCTTTCCTGTGTTGTGCCCACCCATACATGGCCAAATCTGAACCTGATTGGCCTGGTGAGCTCTGCTTGCTCCACCCTGCTGACGCACTGGGACCCCACCCCACCCAATTCCACCCATGACAGAGGCACTTTCTCCTTGAGAAGCCAGCCCCACCCTAATTGCAATCTTTCTTGGAAAACTATTTCAGTCCACAGCTCCCAGGCATGCATCGACCAATATTGGTGTGCTCTGAGATTTCTGCTGAGTAGCTCCAGGCATAGCCCTGGCACCAAAAAAGAATCTACAGGAGCACCCAGTGCAAGTGAGCAGAAAGACAGTGTTAGGGCCCCACAGAGCATCTACTACATAAGGCTATCCAGCAATACTAGCAGATGTAGCAGATCTACCTAATACAAAGAAACAAACACAGACACACATCCAAAATGAGGATACAAAGAAATATGTCTCAAAAAATAGCAGAAAAATCTGGAAGAACTAAACAAGATGGAGATAAGCAACCTATCAGTTACAGAGCTGAAAATAATGGTTATAAGGATGCTTAAGGAACTTAGTGAAAACTTTAGCAGAGAAATAGTGATGATAAAGGACACAGAAACCATAAAAAAGAACCAGTCAGAAATGAAGACTATAATAACTGAAAGTCAGAATGCAATAGAAGGATCACCAGCCGACTAGATGGAATAGACTCACTCCAGGCAGTGGTCAGCAAACTGCAGCTCGCTGCGGCTCACTGCGGCTCACTGCGGCTCGCAGTTTGCTGACCACTGAGAGGATCAAATCAGCAAATTGAAAAACAAGGTAGTAGAAAACATCCAATCAGACAGCAAAAAGAAAAAAGAATCCAAAAAGAAGGATAGATTAAGGGACTTCTGGGACAGCATCAAGCACAACAACATTCAAGTCATAGGGGTTACCAGAAAGAGAAGAGAGACAGCAAAAAATTGGGAACGTATTTGAAGAAATAATGACTGAAAACTTCCCTAACCTGATGAAGGAAATACAAGCCCAGGAAACACAGAGAGTCACCAAACAAGATAAACCCAAATAGGCCCACACCAAGATGCATTATAATAAAAATGGCCAAGGTGAAAGAAAGAGAATTGTAAACGCAGGAAGAGAAAAGCAACTATTAATAGTAACTTATAAGGGAGCTCCCATAAGATTGTCAACTGATTTCTCAACAGAAACATCGCAGGCTAGAAGGAGTGGCAGAAAACATTCAACGTGATGAAAGGCAAGGACCTACAACCAAGATTGCTCTACCCAGAAAGTCTATCACTCAAAATCAAAGGACAAATAAAAAGCTTCCCAGACAAGAAAAACCTACAGGAGTTCATCCCCACCAAACCAGTATTACAAGGAATGTTAGAGGGACTACTTTAAGACAGAGGAAAAAGCAAAATTATGAATAATAAAACGGCAATAGCTACATATCAACAATTACCTTCAGTTTAAATGAGTTAAAAGCTCCAATCAAAGCTATGGAGCGTACTGCACTGAGTAGAGTGTCAAACAGAAAGACAGATGCAAGTGGATTTTGCTTATAAGTGAAATCCAAAGAAGAAAATAAACAATGGGAACAGGAACAGATTCACAGATATAAGACACATTTGGTTTGTTGCCAGATGGGAGGAGGGTTGGGGGAGGAGGTGAAATAAGGGGAAGAGATTGGGAAGTTCAGTTTGGTGATTACAAGGTAATAGTTATGGGGCTATAGGGTACAAAATGTGAATATAGTCAGTAATGTTGCCATAACTATGGGTGACATCAGATGGATACTAGATTTGTTGGGGTGATTGAAGGAGGGTAAGAGGGGTGGGTGAAAAAGGGAAAGAAGTCAAATACAAATTCATAGTCACAAAATAGTCACAGGGACGTAAAGTGCAGCATAGGATATACAGTCAATAGCATTGTAATAACTATACATGGTGTCAGATGGGAACCAGATGTATCAGAATAAGGATTTTGTAAGTTATATAAATGTCTCAGCACCATACTGTACATCTGAAACCAATATAGTCATAATACTGTACACTGAATGTAATTGAAAAATAAAAATAAATGAGAAAAAAATAAATCAACTATAAAAAAAAGAAAAAAAAAGATAATTAGATTGTTAAAACTCAAGATAAAAAGAGAGATAACATAAATGACCAATAGCAACAATGAAAAAGATTCTACAGATATTAAAAGATAAAAAGAGGTTACTATAGAAAACTTTTTGCTAACAAATTAAACATTTTGAGAAACTCTAATTTATTTTTTCTTTTGTTACCTATCCTTTTGATGGCAAATCCATGAAATTGTTGCCAAATTCAATGTCAAGAAGATTTTCCCCTATGTTTTTCCAGAAGACTTTGAAGGCTTTAGTTCCTAAGTGTAGGTCTTTGATCTAGATTGAGTGAATTTTTGTGTATGGCTTTAGGTAAAGGTTCATCTCCTTTTGTATATAGATATTCAGTTTTCCCAGCACTATTGTTAAAGAGACTCTCCTTTCCCTATTAAATGATCTTGGTAACCTTGTCAAAAACCAGTTGCCCATATGTGGGAGGGTTTATTTCTGGGCTCTATTCTCTTCTGTTGGTCTGTATGTCCTTTTGCCCGTACCATACTGTTTTGATTACTGTAGCTTTATAGTAAATTTTGAAATCAGAAAGTGTGACACCTCCAACCTTATTCTTTTTTTTTTCAAGATTGTTTTGATAATCTGAGGCCCCTTGCAATTCATATGAATATCAATATGAGAACCAGCTTTTTTATTTCTGTGAAAAAGGCTGTTGAAATTTTGATAGGGCCTGCAGTGAATTTATAAATATAGTTTTAGATCATGTATGTAATTTTTGAAGCACATAGAACAGTATTATCTATTATTTATGGATGCACACGTATGGAAAGAATAAAACCCTGGGCACACCAACATTGAGATGATGGTTTCCTCTAGGGGTGAAAGGGATGAGTTTAAGGAGGGATAAAACCAAGAAGATATAGACATGAGACTTCAATTATACCTGTAGTGTTTTGTCTTTAAAAAAAGATTGGGAGCAAACTTTGTTATCATCATCACTGAGCAGGTAGTAAATGGATATGTGCTATTTGCTGTCTACACTCTTCTGTAATTCTGAAATTTCTCATTATAGAAGAGAGAGGAGATGAGTGTCCTGACACGCTGCAAGAACAGATTTAATAGGTGGGAAAGAGCTAGAAGAGTGGGAGGTGGCAATCAGAGTCTGGGAGGCCAGGACTCCAGAGTCCTGGGGGCTGAAGTACCAGGGTGTCCCAGCCTGAGTGAGAACCACTGGGCAGAACTCCCATAAGACTGTCAGCTAATGTCTCAACAGGAACTCTGCAGGCCAGAAGGGATTAACAGGGAATAGTCAAAGTGCTAAAAAGCATGGCCCTACAACCAAGATTACTCTACCCAGCAAGCCTATCATTTAAAATCAAAAGACAGATAAAGAGCCTCCCAGACAAGAAAAAGCTAAAGGAGTTAGTTCATCACCACCAAACCAGAATTACAAGGAATGTTAGTGGGACTTTTTTAAGATTATATATATATATATATATATATATATATATAATGGCAATAGCTACATATCTATCAACAACTATTTTCAATGTAAGTGAATTAAATGTTCCAATAAAAAACATAGGGCAGCTGAATGGATAAGAAAAAAAACTTTTACATATGCTGCCTACAAGACTAACTTCAGATTGAACTACACACACAAGACTTAAAGTAGAGGGATGAAAAATGTTATTTCACAAAAATGGAAATGAAAAAAAAAAAAAAGCTGGGGTAACAATACTTATCCCAGACAAAATAGACTTCAAAGGCTATAATAAGAGACAAAGAAGGACCCAGTAATCCCATTTCTTGGTATTTAGTTGAACAAACCCAAAATACTACTTCAAGGGGATTTGTGCATCCATATGTTCATTGCAGTATTGTTTACAATGTCCAGGATGTGGAGGCAGCCTGGGTGTCTGTCGATGGAAGAATTATTAAGGTGGAGGTGGTAGATATATACAATGGGATATTGCTCAGCCATGGAAGGGTTCGGTTCTTGCCATCTGCAGTGGCATGGATGGATCTGGGGGGTATTGTCTTGAGTGAAGTTTGTCATAGAGATGCAATGTGATATCACTTATAAGTGGAATCTAAAGAACAAAATAAACAAAACAGAAACACACTCATAGATAGAACATTTTTAAGATTTATTTATTTATTTATTTTATTGTTTTTGACAGAGACAGAGAGAGAGAGAGAGAGAGAGAGAAAGAACTGAACTGGGGGAACTCCCCAGTTCAGCATATGGGTCCACACGGGCCAGGGCCGGGATTCGATCCTCAGTCCCCGGTGCTGCAAAGTGAGCGCTTAACCCACTGAGCCATCCCGGCTTCTCCTGAAGAGAACATTTTGATTGTTACCATATGGGAGGGGGATTGGAGGCGATGGGTGAAAAGGGGAAGAGATTAAGAAGTACAAATTAGTAGTTACAAAGTAGTCATGGGGATGTATAGTAAAGCACAGGGAATATAGTCAGTAATAGGGTAATAACTATGTATAGTGCCAGATGAGTACTAGACTAGTCAGTGGAATCACTTCTTAAATTATATAAATATTTAGCCACTGTACCTTACACCTGAAAGTAATATCAAATAATATTGAATGTCAATTGTAACTTAAAAAAAAGAAAACACTAAAGGGGGGAAATGGTAAGGGGGAATAAGAGATTCAAATGTGCAGATATAAAACAAGTATCTCATGGGGGATGTCATGTACGCCATAGAGAATACAGCAAATATATGGTGACAGCATGTCAGATAGTCACTGGACTTACCATGGTGATCACTTCTTTACACACGTGTTGAAGAACTATGGTGCACACCTGAAACTGACACAATGTTACATGGTAGCTATATTTTTAATAAAAATCTTAAAACACACACACAAACAAACAGAAGAAATAAGGATTAGTCCAAGGGACCCAAAATATGAATAAAAGAAATTTCAGGGATAATAGAGATAGTGGTGCGGAAGATATAATTCAATAAATGAATCCAATGAAATAATTCAAGAAAATTTCCCAGCAGTGAACGTCATTAATTTCCAGATGGAAACGGCCCAGCAGAGGCCCAGCAGATGGGAAGCGTAGACCCAGAAGGCAAACTTGCGCCACTTCAGAGCACCTGGGATAAGTAGGAGGTGCCGCACACAACTCCCGAGGTGGTGCCATCCTTCCAGGAGGGCTTCTGTGGTGCTGTTGGCATCTTCACTCCGGTCCCAGACTTCAGACCACTCCAGTTCTGCTGAGTGACGCCGCTCTGTCCTCGTGGGGGGTGGCCTGCTGCAGCCTACGACTTGCTGGAGGACTGGGCATCGGGAAAGCCTCCTTGTTCTATCCGTGTCCACACCTCGCACCATCATGTCAGCTCCGCAGCCCCTGCTCTGTGCTGAGAGCAGGCACCCCTGCCTATGCAGACCCCACTCAGGAAGGCAGGCCTGGGGACCCAGTCCTCTGCAGAATTCATGATCAGCCTTCCCTCCAAGCTAAGCCTGGGGCCAGGGCCAAGGAATGGGACAATACCAGTCTCCCCTTATGAAGGCTCAGTGACTGCGGAGCACAGGGGTGGGGAGGATACAGAGATGCTAGAATGCACAGATATTCCTATGACTCATCTGCTCTTCCATTCATTCTGCATTGTTGGTGCATTGCTAGAAATGCTAAGATGAAATATGGATTCTGTCCTTGAGGGTTCAAGGAAGAAGGAGGTAAGATTATGAACCAATAATTCCAGAACCAGAAGATGAGGGTAGCACAGATGTAAGAACACAAACGAAGGGTTTATACCGCTACCATGCCACAGGCTTCTGCAAATTGATCAGAAAACTCAAGCATAGTGCATTAATTTCTTATTGTTGCCCTAACAACTTATCACAGACCTGATGGCTTAAAATAACACAAGTTTATTATCTCATAGTTCTGAAGATAAGAAATCCAAAAGGAGTTCTATTGGGCTAAAGTCAAAGTGTTGGCAGGTCTGCGTTCCATCTAGAGGGTCTACAGGAAATCAGTTCCTTTGCCTTTTCCAGCTTCTAGAGGCCGCCTGGAGTTCTTGGCTCTTGGCCGTTTCCTCTGTCAATGTCAGGCTGAGTCCTTCTCATGTCAACATCTCTCAGACTCTTTCATCTGCTCCCTTTTTTACTTACAAGGGTCCTTGTGATTACAATGGGTACAATGGGTAGCCCAGGGTAATCTTCCCATCTCAAGGCCAGTGGTCGAGCAACCATAGTTACATCTACAACCTGAATTCACCTGTGACATGTCACCTAATATACTCACAGGTTCTGAGGTAAGGATATGGACATAGGAGGACCATTATTCTGTCTACCACACATACCAAAAAAAAGGGACAAAGATTATGAATCAGAAACTCATAAGAAACGTGGAAATAGCACATACATCCATGAAAAGACGACCACTTTCCCCAATAATCAGGGAAATGAAAGTTGGAACAGCTTTCACTGAGATCGCTTAACCTCCAAAGGGCAAATACTGCAAATGTTAACGCTGTCCAGGGCTAAGGGGGGCGTGGGGAATGGGAATGGGCGTGGGAAACGGGAATGGGCATGCCCTGCTGGGAGGAGGGCAATAGCCAAGACATCGGGAGGAAAGTAATTGAACACACTATCAACATTAAAATACATTTACATTTTGAGTCAGCAATTCCACTTATAGGAGTCTATTTCCTTCAGAAATAACGCACAGTCGGGTGGGGGAAGGGGATGACAAATACATGGTGATGGAAAGAGAACTAACTGACCCTGGGTGGTGAGCACACAGTGCAACGCATAGTTGATGCACTGTAGAATTGTACATCTGGAACCTATGTAATGTTACTAACCAATGTCACCCCAGTAAATTTAACAATGGAAAAAATTTGCTTGTGAAAAATACAATGTCAGTGTGTGAGGCACAGAGGGTATGGCTGTGAGCAGGACAGACAAGGCCCCTGCTCTCCTGGAGCTGACGTTCTTGTGGGAGAGGCAACTCCCAAGTAAATAGAGGAAGAAACTAGAAATGTACTGTACCGGGATTAGGGCTGTGTATTGGTTTCCTAGGTCTGCGATAACATTCGCAAACAGGGCTTAAAAGAACAAGCATATATTCCCCCACAGTTCTGGAGGCTAGACATCCAGAATCAAGGTGTGGCCAGAGTTGGTTCCTTCTGAGAACTTGTTCCTCGTCTCTCTTCTAGCTTCTGGTGGCTGTCAGCAACCTTTGGTGTCCCTTGGCTTGTATATGCATCTGTCATCACGTGGCATTCTCCTCTATGTGTCTTTGTCCAAATGTCTGTCTTCTTACATGGACACCAGAAATAAGGGTTTATCCTAGTCCAGTAAGCCCTCAACTTAACTTGACTACATCTGCAAAGACTGTTTCCAGATAAGGTCCCGTTCACAGGTACTGAGAGTTAAGACTTCAATATATCTTTTTAATATTTTTTTTGTTTTGTTTTTGACAGAGAAAGAGAGAGAGAGAGAGAACTGAACTGGGGGCACTCCCCAGTTCAGCATATGGGTCCGCAC
>PVKE010010892.1:0-41470 GCA_004027555.1 Craseonycteris thonglongyai
CCTATTATTCTAATATTGTTCTTTCTGACAGAGTCAGAGAGTTCTTGTAGGGCTCTTTCATTTCTCTTGATTCTCATTTCCCTTTCTTCTTCCCTCTGTGACATATCCATGTTTCTATCTTCGATTTCACTCATTCTTTCCTCTAGCTGGTCAGCCCTGTTTTCCAGGCTGGTCAGTTCTTTTTTCATCTCTCCCAAGATTCCTTTCATTTCAAGGAGTTCCTTTTGGTTCTGCTCTAACTTCTCAATTTTATTGGCAAAGTACTCAGTTTGCTCAGAAAATTTCTTGCTGAGGTCATTTAACTATGTCTGAGTACTTTGCAAGCATTGAGTGAGCTCTCTGAGTGCCTTGATTATTGAATTTCTGAATTCTGTTTCACTTAGATTTGATTCCAAGTGTGCAAGCTCCTTTACTAAAGAATGTCCCTCATCTTCTGGAGGGGCTTTGGATTCTGAGGTGTGCATTGTATTTGATGTGGTTCTTTTTCCTCTGCGCATGAGTATGCTTTCCCACTGGGTGTTTTCCTATCAGGTTGGCTTCTCAGTTGTGGGAGGAGGAGATTTTGGGAAAGGGTTGGGGGAAGCAGTCAGTTCTGTGCCTTGGGGCTGTTCTTTTAGGTTGCAGTTTTAGCTGTTAGAAGGCAGGGTAGTGAAGGTGTGGTTCTGGGGGTGGCGGTGTGTGAATAGGAGCTAGGGCGGGCCTGAGACACAATAGCAGATTCCTCTGTTTGCAGGGAGGCTGGTGGTTCAGAGCAGAGGCCGGGCGAGCTGCTCCGGGCCGCCTTTTCAATGCCTCTGTGAGCCTGTCTGCTTGCAGCTCAGCAGTAGTGGGGGCTGGGTGAGCAGCTGGGGCTTTTCTTCCCCTCTGGTCGGGCTGCTTTTTCAGTGCCTCTGTGAGCCTGCCTGCCTGCCGGCAGCTCAGCAGTAGTGGCGGCTGAGCGAGCAGCTCAGGGCTTTTCTTCCCCTCTGGCCGGGCTGCTTTTTCACTGTCTCTGTGGGCCTGCCTGCCGGCTGTGGGCCTGCCTGCCGGGGCGCCGCTTAGCAGTGGTGCAGGCAGGTGGGGCTTGGCAGAGGCTCCGCTTCGGCTGCTCTGCAGGACCGGAATTCACTCTAAGCACGTCTATTGTTGCCCAGCGTGCTCCCTCAGTGTCCACTGAGCCTCTGCCCTCATTCCAAGAGCCCTGTCTTCAAAAGGTGCTCCGTCACAGACAACTTTAGGAGCTCAGCTGTATCTCCTCTGTGAATCAGGGGTGCTGAGCTGCTGTGGGCTGGTGCCCTGCTCTCACCCCGTCTGCTGGGAAGTACAGCCGCCCTGCTCCACAGTCCCTGTGCCACTTTAGGCTCAGTGAGCTGATTAGGGCACCGCGTGTCGCCCCTTGAGTTGGGATGTTAAATTGTCCACATTCCTGTGGGGCTTCCACACTCCCTAGGTCTCGGCTTCCAGCCTGCCCTCAATCCAGTTCCACTTTGACTGTAGTCCCCCAACCCCCCTTTGTTTTTGCCAGCCCCTTGCCGTCACTCCGCGTTCCTGTCCCTAAACTGCTCCTTCTCCCTCCCTCTCCCGCTCTCCCCTTTTTCCTCTAACCTTTGTGTGTTGTTCTTCGTTGTGTGGTTCTCTCAGTTGAGGGTGCTTCTCAGGGTTTCCCCTGTGGGTTCCTTTTTGTTCATAAGTCCCTTCCCAGGTAGGTGTCTGGGTTCTCCTCTCATGCCGCCATCTTTTTTCTCCCCAGATTTTCATATTAGCTATTTACTTGATATATTGCTGACCTAAACTGGAATCTATCACCTCAGGCAGATTGAAGTTAAAACAGTGATAGTGTTTTTGATAACACCATCTTCTCCTCACTGCTCTCCCCTCTCCCCCAGGAAAAAGGTAGATCACACTGAAGGAGATCAGAGTCATCTTTGTAACTGGGGTCTTCCAGGAGATTATCAGACAGGTCAGATGATGACAATTATTTGGAAATGAGGCGATGAAGGAGCTCCAGTTCCATTATGCTTATTCTGGAAGCTGTTGGGCTGCATGAGAAATATGGACCATCATTTTTCCCAGGCTACTGAGATGTGAGAGTGAGAAACGGAACGAAGGTAAATCAAAATGCAACAAAATTTCCTGTTCTTATTTAAATTCTGCATCTTGTTTTGGATAAACACTCCCTATATTGTTGTAAGACTTTAGTTAATTTCCAGAGTTTCATAGGGGAATGTAAGTGTTCCTCAACATGCAGAATCTCAGAATGCTTTATAGATTTTATGTAAAATACTTTGATCTCGAATCCTTTAAATTAGTAAATCATGTCTTTAAAAACATGTAACACTCTTGAGTCACCAATTAATTGCCTTAGGGATATTACATTAACCCTTAGATTAGATTCTGTACCCATTGTTATGAAAGTGTTGATTCCTGATAATTCCTGCCTATTTTCAGTGCTTTTTATGTAGGAGTAAAATTTCAAAATCCTTATAATAATCTGACACATTCTACAACATGGAAAACTTTGAAAACATTATACTAAGTGGAAGAAGCTAGACACAAAGCCCACATAATATATAATTCCATGTACATGAAAGGTCTAGAATAGGCAAATCCATACAGGCAGAATATAGATCAGTGGTTACATAGGATCAGAGAGCTGGAAAAATGGGAAAATAGTAGCAAAAGAGTACAGTCTCTCTTTTTGAGATTGTGAAAACGTACTAAAATTGATTTTGGTGATGGTTGCACAACTTTTTCTACATTGTAACCACCACTAAATTAAATGAGAAAATTGTATGGTATGTGGATTATCTATCACTAAAATTAGCAGAAAAAATAATAACAGCGGATGATTTCATTACTTCACTCTCAATAATTGATATACAGAAAATCAGCAATGATATGGACTTGCTGAAAAACATTATTGACAAACTGAACCATATACTTTAGACTTTCCATTAACTGGAACTCAAGCAACTGGCAAAACATTTTATTGATTGCCTGAGAATTTCAGTTGACTGAGTTCCAGTTAAACACGAGTCTACTTACAATTATCTGGCATCTACCAATCGCTATGTGTGCTAAACTATGGTTCAACTGGCAACCACCAAGATGGTGGTGAACATTCTTGCCTCCCATACAGGAGGCCCCCAGTTTGGTTCTTGCTATGCGCAGGCCCACATCCACTTGTGTGAAATGAAACTATGTAACAACTAATGATGTACAACGATGGAGATGGCTCTGGGCCCTCCCTCCTTCTTTCTCTCTCTCTTTCTCTCACTCACACCTTCCCTGAAAACAATAAAAAAAATTTTAAATCATATGATTATATCAATTGATGCAGAGGAAGTATTTGGCAAAATTCAGCATCCATTTATGATGAAAACTCTAAGTGGGAAAATAGAGGGTACATACTTCAGCATAATAAAGCCCATACATGACAAACCCACAGCTAACAGCATACTCAATGGGGAAAAGTTAAAAGCATTCTCTTTAAGAACAGAAATTAAAAAAAAGATGTCCACTTTGACCAGTTTATTAAACATAGTATTCAAAGTGCTAGCTACAGCAATCAGAAAAGAAAAAGAAATGAGGCATCCAAGTGGAAAGAAAGAATTAAAATAGTTATTATTTGCAGATGACATAATACTATATATAGAGAACACTAAAGATTCCACCAAAAAAAGAAAACAACTATTACAACTGGTAAATTAATTCAGGGAAGTAGCACGATACCCAATTAATATTCAGAAATTGTTTGTATTTCTATACATCACTAATGAATTATCAGAGAAATTAAAAAAAGAACACCATTTATAATTGAATCAAGAAATAATAATAAAATACCTGGGAATAAATTGAACCAAAGAGGTAAAAAAGACTTGTACTCAGAAAATTATATGACATTGGAGTAAGAAAATGAAAAAGTTAAAAATAAATGGAAGTATATAGTGTACTCATGGATGGAAAAATTAACATTGTTAAAATGTCCACACTACCCAAAGCAATCTATAGATTCATTCAACTCCTATGAAAATACCAATTGAATTTTTCACAGAACTCAAACAAATAATCCTAAAATTTATATGAAACCATACAAGACCCTGAAAATCCACAGATATCTTAAGAAGAATAAAGTTTGAGGTATCACAATACCTGATATCAAACTATGTGAAAAGGCTATAGTAATCAAATCAGTATGCAACTAGCATAATAACATACATATATAGATCAATGGGTCATAAGAGAGCCCAGAAATAAACCCACTGTATATGGTCAATTAAGCTTTAATAGAGGAAGCAAAAATATACACTAGGGTAACTATAGTCTATCCAATATATACTGTTAGGAAAACTGGACAGATACATACAAAAATAAGAAACTAGACCATCTTTTTATACCATATACAAGAATAAACTTAAAATTGATTAAAGACTTAAATGTAAGACCCCAAACCATAAAAATCCTAAAAGAAAACATAGTAACATAGTAATTAAACTCTCTGACATTGTTCTTAGTAATATTTTTTTCTGATACATCAGCTTGGGCAAGGGAAACCAAAGAAAATATAAACAAATAAGACTACATAAAATTAAAATGTTTTTGCATAGCAATGGAAACTGTCAACAAAACAGAAAGACAACCTACTGAATGGGAGAAGATATTCACCAATGAAATATTCAATAAGGGGTTAATATCCAAAATTTACAAAGAAGTCAGGCAACTTATCACCAAAAAAACCAAACAATCCACTTTAAAAATGGGCAGAAGACCTGAATAGACATTTCTCCAAAGAAGCCAGACATATGGCCAATAGACATATGAAAAGATGCTAAATGTCACTAATCATCAAAGAAGTGCAAATAAAAATCACAATAAATGTCACCTGGACCACAATGAGATATCACCTCATACTTGTCAGAATGGCCATCACCAATAAATCAATAGAAAACAAGTGTTGGTGAGGTTGTGGAGAAAAGGGAACCTTTTTGTACTATTGGTGGGATTGCAAATTCATGCAGCCACTGTGGAAAACAGTATGAAGGTTCCTCAAAAAATTAATAGGACTACCTAATGACCAGCAATTCCACTTCTGGGTGTTTATCTGAAGAAATCAAAAACCCTAATTTGAAAAAATATATGCATGCATATGTTCATTGCAGCAGTATTTACAATAGCCACGATTTGGAAGCAATTTAAGTACACATCAATAGATGATGGGACAAAGAAAATGTGGTACAGACACACAATGGAATATTACTCAGCCATTAAAAAGAGTATCTTACCATTTGTGACAGCATGGATGGACTTGGAAGGTATTATGCTAAGTGAAATAAATCAGACAGAGAAAGACAAATATCATGTGGTCTCACTATCTTGGAATACAAAGAACAAAAATAAACAAAGAAACAAAACAGAGATAGACTCATAGTAGATCCAAGGAACAAGCTGATAGCTGCCAGATGAGGCTTCGGGGTGAAAAAGGTGAGGGAATTAAGTACAAATTGGTAGTTTACACAAATAGTTATGAGGATGTAAATTATAGTCTAGAAAATGTAGTCAATAATATGGTAATAACTTTGTATAGTGCCAGGTGGGTACTGGACTTATCAAGGGGGTCACAATTGTATAAATGTCTGACCAATATTCTGTACACCTGAAACTATTATTAATATAAAATATTGAATTAAAACAACCAGCAATAAAGTATACTATCTCTAAAAATTGTTGTAGAAAAAACTCAATTCACCTGTATAAAAGAAGTATAAATAAGTTAAAGGAACACATTAATAATATTTGCAAGTGGAAACTAAGACAATTACCAGTTAATAAGTGATTTATGATGATAAAATCAAAGTTTTAGACATGGGCAAATGGGCAAGCTAAATGTACTTTTGGAGCCTGTTTTTAAAATCTAAGATATACTGCACTAAGTAGTATATGGAAATGTTAAGATGAAAACAAAACTGAAAATGGAAAATGAATGCAATAAAATGTTTGCGTTTTTGATTTGGTGTTCTCTCCCTGATATAGGCTGTTCCTTAATATGACTTTAATAAAGAAGTCTAGGTATTTAATTAATTATATTAGTTAGAAGTAACTGGGAATTTTTTTCTTAACTCATAGACGTGTCTAACACAAATATGATCCAAACAATACATGTCAAACAAAATATCTACTTTTATAATATAGTCTATAATTTATTTTTGAAGTTCCCTTTACCTTTATTGTCTGTCTATTTGTCTGAAATCGTTGATCAGATACTTGCTGTTGATGAAGGAGCTTTTCATTGACTTCTTTATATTCTTTAACAGATAATTCTGCTGCTTTTTTGGCATTCTGAAGTACACTGTTTTGTTGTTGTAGTGATATAATCCGTTCTCGTAATAAAATAATACTATTACTTGATTTCTGGGCAGCTATATTTTTCCACTTTTCTCTGTTAACTGAGAAAATGTAAATCTGTTATATAAAAATAATGCTCATAATATTTTAAAAACCACTTGAAATTACAAAAACATTGTTAATTGCATATTCATTCATACCTCTGGTAGGAACTGTTGTATGTGAACTCTTTTTAATATCACTCTTTTTCTTTTGAAAAGTTGTCTTTTGGGCATTCTTGTAATGAAAATAATCCTAAATTTGAAGGTTTCGTAAAAATCAGACCATTAATTACTCAATAACAACTTCAAGTGAACCAACATAATAAATAGTATTTCTTTACTTAAAAATATATTTATTTACACAGAATTTTTAAAAATCTAGACAATAAAATTCTATAATTGATACTAAGAACTCATAAATAATGTGTACACTACAGTTGACCGAGATGGCAAAAGATACAAATACAAAATCAATCTCAAAGTAGCAGTAATTTAACTTAGGGACAATTTAAAAACTTACAAGTAAATACAGCAAGGGCAACAAAAATAAAATATTTAATAAATTATTATTCAAGAACCAAGAGCCTTTCCTCAAATACTGCTTACTGTTGCATGTAGACTGGTAAATCCCTTCTGAACCCCAAATGAGGTTAAAATAATGGTAATAAAGCAAGTTTTCTTGAAACTATAAGTTTTTCTCATTACAGTCCAATATACTAAAGTAAAATGAAATAAAGCTACTGGTATGTTGTCTTTTGTCCAAAAATGTTTCACCAATTTAAAAGAGCTTTCCCAAAGCAAAACTTTATTTAGAAATGTTTCAAAATATTATAAATACTAATGATAAAATATGCATTCTCATGTAAAAATTTATTGGTTGGGAAACAGGCATAGTATCAGTCTAGAAAACTATTTCTTTAAAAATGATTTTTAAAAAAATATCCCAATTCAAGAACAAATAAATAATTATAGTAAAAATGGAAAAAAAATAAATTTAACCCAATGTTACTTTGACAATAAGCCACATATTTTATGTTGACAGATACATAAATTATGTTGTATTATATATAAAGCATGGCCTGAAAGTAATAAAAGTGGTGTTTTAACATAAATATCAGAAAACCCTATCTAAGAAAAGGTTTTCATTTGAAGTAATTATTTTCCTTTAAACTATGTTTCATTTCTCAAAATATTTTTGAAATGTTACATTTGAACATGTCTTCAGAAACAGTATGTTTTTTAAATTTCATTGTTTTATTAAGATTCAATTAATATTTAAGTGCTATTACTGAGCACTATAAAAAGATCCCAAACAGAAGCACCAACTTACAAATATCTGTCACTACACTAACTGGACCCAAAATAAAAAGAAACTGAGCTTCCATTTCCAGTATTATTACTGACTAGAAATTCAGAAAAATTCTCATACTTTGAAATAAGCATAAAGTATCTTAGTAACATGGCAAAATATTAAGGGAGGTTCTGAGGCCAAAACTGAAGTGAAAGCAGAAATCAAGAGATAAAGTGACCAAAAAAGCAGCCAACAAAATATAGGACAACTGACAATCTCTTGTGACCTTGAAATTCCATTTAAATAGCAACACAGACTACTAGAAGAATGAAATAACACCTAAGGCCCCAACTCAAGATGATAAATTTGAGGTCACAAAGATAGGACACCTTGTGTATCAACAGCTTGCACCTTTTTTATTCCTAAGTAGTATTCCACAGCATGGTTGTACCACAGTTTGTTTAACCATTTAGCTAATGAAGAAAATTTTGACTGCTCCCAATTTTCAGCTATTAAAAATAAAGCTGTGGGGGAAGCCTGGATGGCTCAGTGGGTTAAGCGCTCACTTTGCAGCACCGGGGACCGAGGATCGAATCCCAGCCCCGGCCCGTGCGGACCCATGTGCTGAACTGAGGAGTTCCCCCAGTTCAGTTCTCTCTCTGTCTCTGTATCTCTCTTTCATCCTCTCTCTCTGTCAAAAACAATAAAAATAAATAAATAAAATAAAATAAAGCTGTAATCATCATTCATGTAGTTTTTTGGGGTAAGCATAAATTTTCATTTTTGTGGTATAAGTGTCTAAGAATGAGATAGCTACCGTATTTTCCGGCGTATAAGACGACCCCTAATTTTACAGTTAAAACATAGGGTTAGGCCTATATTCGCTGTATAAGACTACCCCCCACTTCCGAGGCTGTAGTCTTATACAGCGAATATAGGCCTAACCCTATGTTTTAACTGTGAAATTAGGGGGTCGTCTTATACGCCCAGTCGTCTTATACGCCAGAAAATACGGTAGGTTGTACGGTAAGTATATGATTAGGTTTTCTTAAAGAAACTGCCAACTGCTTCCCAGAGTGCTGAACTACTTTATATTCATACCAGAAATATATAAGAAATCCAGATTTACTGTATCCTTACTAGCACTTAGTGCTGTCACTATTTTATTTTAATTTTAGCTATGCTAATAGATGTGTATCTTATCAGGGTCTTAATCTGCATTTATCTAGTGGTTAATGATGATGACCATCTTCATACTATATGCTTATTTGCCATCTATTTATCCTTTTTGGTGAAATGTATGTTCATATTGTTTGCCCATTTTCTAACTGGATTGTTTGACTTTCTACTGTTGACTGCATTAGAATTAAGATGTGGTGCTCCTCAAAAACAAAAACAAACAAATGCATTAAGAACCCTGAAAAGGCACAGTATGGAATTGGGAAAGATACTATCCAAAATGTACATAATCAACCAAAGGCTTATGTATTATGCTATATATGAGAACTATAAGTGAATAAGAAAAATACAGACAACTCATTTCGTTTATAAAATGTACAGAGACTTGAAGAGGCAATTTACTAAAGAATTACAAATGCTTGATAATCATGAGAAAGTACTTAACACCTACTTGTAACATACACACACACACACACACACACAAAGTTAATTAAACCCAAAATGATGTATCTCAACACACAATGAAAAGTGGCTGAGATGTGAAATACTAACATACCAAGTGGTATGGGAAACAGTAAAAATTTTTAGTCTGCTCATAGGTGCTACAAATTGATACAATTCTTGAAAAACAGCATTATCAACTAAAATATTAGAAAAACATAACCTATGGTACAGTAATTCTACCCCTAGTATTTCATTATAGAAATACCCTCACTTATGCAATAGAAGACACGTACAAGAACATTCATTGATTGTAACATTATTTGCAAGAAATCCAAACTGAAGCAAACCAAAGTTCAGCAGTAGAATGGATAAATATATTGGGGTATATCCAGACCAAAATACTATATTCAACGATAAAAGTAAATGAGCTCTACATAATACTGAAGAAGCCAGGCACAAAAGAAGATACACTGTATATAATCTATAAAATTCAAAGACTGGAAAAACTTAACCATAATTTTAAGAGACATGAAATCATAAATAAAAGGAGATGAGTGATTAAATTAGTTAAAATAATGGGTATCTTTGAGATTAGTGAAAGTTCTGAAGTTCTAATAGTTTCAAAATACAATTGCTGCAATTTGGTCAATGCTTATTTTCTGACTGTGAACAATGCATAGATCTATTCAAAACAGTTTATACTATATCTTTTTATTATATGAATGGAATTATGAGTTACATTCATTTATAAACTCATTATGCTGCACATAAATGACTGAAACTAAACAAAATTCTCAGCCAAAAGTATGTGGCAAAGTAGGAGATTTCTCTAAAATCTGTCTATTAATATTTATCAATAAATCAATAAACCAGCAGGCAGTTAGTAGCATATAATTCTTTACCTAAACTTTATTACGTGGTAACTAAAATAGACCTTTGTTATCCTTGAACTTTTTCTTCCAAAGTTCTTGCCAGAACTCAAATAATAAACAATATTGAATTTGATTTTAAAACAAACCTATAGGTTAATTAAAAGACAATTTTTTTTATAACAAAATGTAATGATCTGTCTGTCTTCTGCTATTCACTGATTTATGCTGAATAGGTAAACCTTTTGGTGATATGATGCATCAATAGTAAGAATTATTAAATAAATTGTTTTGGTACATTAATTTTTAAGATTTAAAAAACACTGGAAAGTTAGGTAAATAGCAGAAATTCATAAATTTAGTCAAACTAAATAACTTTATGATCACAAAGGCTAATATAAAACAGAAGTCTCTATACTTGGTATATTTCATATACCTGAAAAAAATAATAAGCTTATCACCTTTATTTTTGACATAGATATAAATCCCTTAAGATTTATATTTAGGAGATTACTATCTATTTCCATTTCATCTATAAATGAGATTGTAAAAATGAACATAGAAATTATTTTAAAAGTATGTATTTTCATAGCATACACAAAAGAAAAAAATTTAAGGATGTAAACTAAATCATTGGCAATAAAATTTGATTTAAGTTATAAAGCAAAGATAAAATTAAAACTGGGTCATTTACCTTTGGGGTCTTGCCATCTGTATCTGAACATATTTGCACTATTTCTTTTCCTTGCATTTGGCTGTCTTCTGTTTGATCACTTTCTTTCTGGTCTCTTCCATTTTCTATAGGACTTATTTTCTGGGATGTTTCTACGATGATTGTTCCCAAATTTTGAGAGGTCTGTGTTTCAGAATCACTGCTTTTGGAAAAAAAGAGGGGAACATAAAACCAAAGAAGATAAATTGTTAAATGTTCAAGACCAAATAATATTATAGTACATATTGTGTATAAAGCTGTAAGTTTAATTTGAACATTTACTGGTTCTCAGTGTTGAGATAAAATTAGTCTAAATATATTTTACAAAATTATAAAATCTCACCAATAAATTGGATTCTTTAGTGTCAAATGCCTACATCACTTGGATAATATTTCTATTGTTAACTTGAGGAGCACAAGTTGTAACAATTCCAGGGTTGGAGTACTTACTACTTTCTGAGCCAGGGCAGAAAGCTTTAACATGTTTAAGAGGAAGTGGGACAAAATTTGAATCTCTGAGGCTTTTATCCATTGATACCAGTTCCATTTCTTATGACTATTCATCATTCAATAAAATACTTTCCAGGCACCAACTATGTGCTAAGCACTTCTCTGGGCACAAGGGATAAAGTCATAGGTCAAGAAAGTAGATAAAAATTTCTGTCCTCATTTACCTTTCATTCTAGAGGGGTGAAAGGATAGGTAAAAAATAAGAACAATAAGTAAACTATATAGTACGTTTACAGTGTGCATTAAAGAGAAAACCCAATGCAACAAAGGAAGTTTAGAAGTGCTGAGGTTGAATAGAATACACAAGTAGGCCCAATCCTTTTTACTCATGGATAATCTTTTAACTGTTTAAACACAGTTATATGATACTTGAGACATCTCTAAGAAACACATCCCTAGCTTGTTCAAATATTCCTAATATGTACAATTTTGAGATGCTTCAACACCCTGGTCACTCTTGACTATGCTTCAGCTTATTCTAATAGAACATTATGTCCAGAGTTCAATTTTGTATTTCAAGTGGACTACAAGAAGTACTTAGAACTCCTGGTAGATAGAAACTAAAATTGTGTGAGCTTTTCTGGCATGCATATTGTACTGTAGACTCATACAGGATTTAACAAAGCCTCATAAAATATTATTATGTATACTATTGCAGAGTCTCATGTTTTCCCCATTGTACGCTGAGCAACTGATGTTTTGTAGCCAAGTAAAGAAGCCTACAGTCTTTCTTATAACTATCATCCCAGTCTATTGAGATCTTTGGAGATTTTGGTTCAATTTTGTAAAATAGTGTCCACCCCTTTCGATGTCATGTTATCCACAAATGAGATAAACATGCTTTGCTGAAATTCTGGTTTTCTTCTTCAAAGTATTATCAACAATGCTTGATAATCACTCATCACTGAATGGACATTGATAAAGGTAAATTGTATATAGGGGCCCACAAAATTTGGGCCACCCCAGTGTGGTCCAGCGCATGTCAGAATATCTAAACCTAAATCAGCTACACTTACAGGAAAAGCCTCTGAGAGGAAGCAGACTTTGGTAACCCAAAATATGCCTTTTGCCATACTGATTATCTTAATCTGATTATTAAAAAAAAAAAAAAAGACTCAGATAAACCTTAGAGCTTACTGCCTGAAAGAATTAGATACAGGACCTCCTCCAGGAAGGAAAATATCGTCATAGATAATAATAGTTAATATGAACTAGTAGGTGATACACAAGAAAACCTAGTAAGGCCTCTTTGAAGAAGAACCAGCAAAGTCTTCTCTGTGTCTCATTGTTAAAGATGGCCCAGCCAACATTTACTTATCAAGCATTTGTTTTTCTAGTCTCATGTGAACTGCCTTTCTCCCCTTTGAAGTCTCAAAGGACAACGTTCATGGTCATATGGAACTCCCCCTTCCCATACGTACTTTCATAATAGTTCAGTCATTTTCTCCTATTAATCTGTCTCATGTTAATTTGATTATTAGTCCAGCAAGAAGATCTTGGAATGGTAGAAGGAAAATTAATATTTCTTCCCTACACGTCATGGTCAAGGAAGCCTAAGCTGCCCCAATCATACTCTTCCAACTCTTTATCTAGCTCACCTTACCCTAGAAAATAGGACCTGCTAGCCTTATTAGGAAATTCTCAACCTCCTGCCAATCACATCCTGTTCCTGCATTGCCTCTTCTAATGTTCTATAAAATGCTCTCTTGTACAAAATCCCTTGGGAAGCACGCTTCACTGCTTATTAGGTTCTATACTACCCTAACCCATGGATTGCTTATCCCTTGAATAAAGTACTTCAAATTCATTACTTAATTGTATTATCTCTGTCATTTGATTGTATTAGTATTTAATTATGGAATATGAAAATTAACAAGGTTGATAATAAAATATAGTATATTTATACAGAAAAAGAACAAAGTTCTATTATTCTCAGTATCCAAGTAAATTTCTTATATTTCAGACTATAGAAAGCTAAGAGAAATAGACTTCTGAATTCCAGAAGCTCCACTGTGGGATTTCTAATTGTTTGAGAATTCTCTGCAGCTGAGTGATTCCTGAGACTATTCTGTCAGGCAAGAAATGTAACACTTAATCCTCACAGTTTAAAATTGAGTTTCACTGTTAAATAACTCTAATGTTTTAAGGGATTGTGGGTGATACGTCTCCCAAAATATGTGAACTAAACATGACCTAATATGATGAAATTAGAATTGAGTGTATTAGTTAACTTTCATATATGTATTCATACATACACACTCACATATGAGTACACCTATACCACTATTTTATGAAGTGTGTGGTACTAGTAGTACCAACTGACTGAGATACATATAATTTGCAGATGAAACTAGAATATCGTTGAAGACATAGATAAATGCTTAGTGGGTTTTAAGCTAACTAGGATTTTATCTCTAATTGCTTTTGAGAACTGGGAAAAAAACCTTAGAAGAAATAACAAAGAATGGGAAAACAGATCTGGTCCTTCTTCCTTACCTTCATAAATTAGTTTTTGAGTTTTTAAAGATTTATTTTTATTGTTTTTGACACAGAGAGAGAAAGAATGAAATAGAGACAGAGTGAGAGAAAGAAGGGGGAGGGCCCAGAGCAGTCACCCTAGCTGTGTGCCATTAGTCTTTCATACAGTTTCACTACACAGGTGGGTGCGGGGCTGCACAGGGCAGGAACTGGGCCAAGGGCCTATAGCATGGGAGGCACACCCCCATGAGCTGGGGGCCTCCTACAATGAAGCCTGTCTGGGCCGGAGTTTGCCCAGGCAAGAACCAAGCTGGGGGGCACAACCCAGTTCAGCATATGGGTCCGCACAGGCCAGTGCTGGGATATCGTCCTTGGATCCTGGGGCTTCAAAATAATCGCTCAACCTGCTGAGCCATCCAGGCATCCCAGTGTTTTGAGTTTTTCACTTGCCTGATGACAAAGGGGCTTAATGAAATGGTCATTTAAAACTGTGTTTCCCAAACTTGTCGGCATAGTTGAATCAGCTAGAGAGCTTCAGAGACTACTGAAGCTTGTATCCCACTCCAGAAGTTAAGACTGCATTGTTCAGCCTGGGCTTTGGAATTTTTACAAGATCCCTAGGTGATTCTAATATAAAAACAAGTTTGAGAACCACATTTCAAAATAAGTTTCTGTTCTATGTGATTACGAAAGCTATCCAGGGACATCCTGAGGGGGACCAAAGTTTTGCCACTCCAAAATGTATCTTTTGGGATATTGATTTTTAAGCTGGTTATTCAGAAACAAAAAACTCAGAAATAACCTTTGACTCTCCCCTTCCTGACTAAAGGAATTCAGATAGAAAAACCTGTTTCAGGAGGGGAACCTGTGCATAATCACTTCAGCACATATGAATTACTACATGTGTGACAGACAGGGAGAAACCTAGCAAAGCCTGTTTCCCTCTGTGTCCCACTGTTTCTGGATGGCCCAGCAAGAATTTCCTTACCACATGTTTTCTCTTTCTCCTACCTGGAATTACCATATTTTGCCATATATAATACACTCCTGTGTATAATGCACACCCACATGTCTGTCCCAAACTTCAAGGAAAATAAAATCTTTCATTTTAGTGTTTTAATTCAAATACTTATTTGTTTATATTTAGGCACTTGTTTATTGTATTATAGAGGAACTTCAGACTTTATTTTTTTAACATATTATAGTAACAAGAAATTTTATGTAACAAATAATTAGAAAACACAAAAACAGGTACAAGGTACAAATTTTATGTATAAAAAAATTTTTTTAATTTTTTTTGACAGAGAGAGAGAGATAGAGATAGAGATACAGAGACAGAGAGAGAACTGAACTGGGGGAACTCCCCAGTTCAGCACATGGGTCCACAAGGGCGGGGGCCAGGATTCGATCCTCAGTCCCTGGCGCTGCAAAGTGAGCACTTAACCCACTGAGCCATCCCCGCTTCCCCCTAAAAATTTTTTTATATGAAAAGAATAACCATCATATTCCAGGGTATTATTATTCTGAATATAGATATCATTATTGATTTCTAAAATTACTTTTAACTCATAGCATAAAAAAAAGATTTAACAACATTTACAGAGATAAGGAATACTTAGTACTACCATTTATAATGCACAACTTTATTTTCCCCCCACAAATTTGGGCAAAAACATGTGTATCATACACGGTAAAATACGGTACTTACTTCCTTTGGAATCCCAGATGCCTGTGCCCCTTCTCCTTAGTCCAGAGTAGCACATAAGCCTTAGCTGCCTAATGAATTTTAGCTCTCATATCTTATAATACCCCAGCATGCACACCCCTAATAATAAATCTTGGACATTTTCTCCTGTTAATCTGACTCTATTAATTTGATTATTAGCCCAGATAAAAGGACTTAGAAGGAGGGAGGAAAATTATGCTTTTTGTGTGCCTACAGTCTTAAATCTAAAACAGACCACTATTGGAGACTTAAAACAAAAATTAGGAAAAATAAAAGAAAATATATGCCATTATAAAACAAGATAGAATTATGGAAAATTGTTCAATTTGTCTGTTAACAATTCTAGTGACATTAAACTTCCCTTTTATGTAGGTAAAAAAAGAGGTGTTCTGTTATCCACTTGCCTTTGTGGTTACTGATGTGCTTCATGTGCATATGTGAACGTATAGCCAGGGGTAAGGAAAATAGTATAGATTTTTAGTATTCTCCTGTTGCTATTCACCAGGGGTTATATAACTTAAGACTAGCAATCTGTAGAGCTTTAACTTTAAAGAACTAAATTTTAACCGCCATTCAATTAAAGTTAGTACAATGACTTTGCATAATACACACATGAAATAATTAGTGAAGATGGTTCTTAATTTAAAGGATGCTAAACAGCTTGTAGACATCTGGTAACAAGCTGAAATGGGTCATTCAAAATTTATCTAACTAAATTAAGGGGGAGAAATGTTTCTCCTCCCAGGTTGGCATGTCACAAGATAACTAAACCGACTTAGTAGGCTTGCCTGGGAATCCTTAGCTGTCAGTGGTGAATATGCAAAGGGCCGGCAAATTAAATCAACCTGCCAAACTGTCAATTTCAAGCCTCATGACTGCATGAAAATAGCATCACTGGAAGAAATCAAGCATTGCCTTCTTTTGGGTTTCCTGGCACCTATTCAAATACTCATGCAGTTGTGTCTAATTTTGCATGCAAATTTCAGTCAATAAGCTCAGAACAAGACCTCCCAAGATATTTCAAAGGATCTGACAGTATTTTTCCTGAATACCAAATCGACAGTAGTTGAAATTCAATCTCCATTTGCTGGTGCTTTACATATGCACAGTGTCCCCACCACAGAGCTAAGTTAATGAGAGCCTTACCTGCTTTCACTCACATCCTCCCAGCCGTCCTTGTCCTTGCTGGGGTTCTCAAACAGATTGCTCATAACCTTGATGGAGTGATTGAGAATAGTTTGGCAACGGCCCACAGTGCACTTTTTCTTGGCGGCCCTAAATTTAACCTTGGTAGTGGTTGTCTTACAGTCACACTGTCCAGCTCTCACTTCCGTGGTGGCCATCTGAGATTTAGCTTTGTTTGCTGAATGCTTCAATTTCTCCATTGCATTTATCAGCTCTTCATTTTCGTTTCTCAACCCATTTGCTTCTGCCACTTGTCTCCTTAGGGAAGTGACTTCTTTCTCCAGCTCACTGATTCGTACTTGATGATCAGCTTTGTCTTTTTCTACATCTTCACTCCTCTTTTGTAACAGTTTTAGCTCCTTTTCTCTGGTCTCTGCATCTTCCTGCTGCTGCTTTAAGAGCGATCTCAGAAAATCGTTATCTTTTTCTAATTTCTTATTACCTTCTTTTAATTTTCGTGACCTTTTCTCAAAAGATCTTAGCCGATTTTCCAATTCAATGACCTAAACAGAAGAGTTTTATTTCTTTTAAAAGTCCCAAACCATAATCCACTGTACTTTATTATCATTCCTACTTTTGAAAATAAAATTACACTAAGCACAAAGACAAAATAAATCTAGTACATCTGTTGAATAAAGGACAGATGTTAAAAGAAGTTAGAATTCTACACAAAGTGAAACAAAAATAAGTATGCTAATAAACTTGGCAGAGTTTTCTGAGATCATAAGTGCTTTGGCTACAAAGTAGTTTACTGAATTTTCAGCAAAAAACAATTTATGTTAAAAGTTTAAAAATAAATTAGGCACACAGAAAAACTTCATTAAAAAATAACATTTTCTCTAATATTTAGCAATCATATAAAAAACTGATGACCTAAATATAAAATAACTTATGAATGGCTGCATATTTCTAAATTAGAAATACATAATTTTAGTAGTTATGAGGTTCCTTAGTTTACACAATAAAGGAACATTTTACCAAAAAAAAAAAAAAAAAAAAAAAAAAAAAAAAAAAAAAGGAAAAAAAAAAGGCTAACAACTTTATAATTATTTTTCAAGGTTGCATATGAATTAAAATTTTTTTCATTTATTTCAATAAGCAATGTTTATGTTGTAGGATACAGAAATAATATACAATTCCTGACCTTAAAAATTTTCAAAACATATTTGGAAAAAAAGGCACTTGCATAAATAAATCTAATAAATGATAGATGTTAATGTAAGAAAGACAAGTCTGAACCTGAATTTAATGAATTTGTGCCAAATGGACTACAATAGCTGGGAAACAAACTTCCAATGATTGAGAAAATATTCTGGAGAATGGCAGTTTTACAGCTTATTTTATACATTAGAATCAAAAGAGACGTAAGGGGACAGGTGTTACATGAAATCCACTAGTGGTAGTTTAGAAAGGTGGATAAAAACCAAGACGAAAGATCTCTGGGATTGCATAAAAAGCAAAACAGAGAGACAAATACTTCTTTTCCACTGGGAGGTACAGAAAAATAATTAACTGTATAGCACATAGAGGTGGTATTTGGGGAATGAGATAACAACAAGGGGTTCTGTGGTCACCATGGTTGTTCCTCAGGGGTCTAGAAAAGGGGATTACTCTGACATTCTGAAGGCATGTTTTCTTAGATGCACAAAGACAAGAGATGGACTTACTTAAGGTAAAGATTGACCTTTGTCAAGGAAGCTACAGGTCAAGGATGTGGCTACCTGCTATGACTCTCTTTGAGTTAGGTATTTTTATGTTCAGACCATACTGTGCAGTGACTTTCTGTCTCTGAGTTTGTTGGGCTCACCAAGCTGGCCTCCCCTGAGCTTGTGAGCTTTAAGAGAAGGCCCTTTTTTCTCATTCACAGATCTAGATGCCACAAATCTGGGCAAATAGGAAAAAGCAATAATTTTAAGCCCTGAATGCAAAAATTTTAAGAAAGAATTGATTTTGATTTAAATCTTGAAAAGTAAATAATCACTACTGTTTGCAAAGTACATTTTACCATTCATAAACATGATCTCTTCTGATCATCTCACAAACAGGTGAGGTTAAGTAGAGCCAATAAGTATCTTCACAGAAGAGGATATGGAGGCTTTGAAAACTTAAAAGTGACACAGAGAGGTAAACATTTCCTGGTTTGAACTGGGATGAAAATTCAGGATTTTGTGCCTCTCCCACTATCCCAAACAAGACTTATGAGGAAGAACAGTTACCCAGATATATATGAAAAACAAACCAAAAAACTGAAGTCAAGAAAAAAGCCAGAGTACAGCAAGAAACATAAATGATTGAAAAACTGTACAGATTCATATTTATTTTTAAAATAAAATTCTTCAAAGGGGAAAATGTTTTTGAAGTATTAACAGCCAGTGGTTTAAAGTAATATTCCAGAAATACACAAGATGGAACTCACTTGACTTATGATGGTAAAGATGTAAGTAGTTTCCTAAATCTGTGTTTCAGTCATCTCTGATTCACCTATCGTTTCCTACCCACTCATGAGTTCAACCCCCTTCATTTAATTCAGCAGTCATTTGCTGATTTGTTTTCCTCCCCTGGGTATAAATATTTCCCAACGCAATATGAAGAATCTGGGGAAGCTGGGATGGCTCAGTGGGTTAAGCATTGACTTTGCAGCCCTGGGGACTGAGGATCGAATCCTGGCCCCAGCCTGTGTAGACCCATATGCTGAACTGGGGAGTGCCCCCAGTCCAGTTCTCACCGGGGCGAGACCCTGGCCCAGTTCCTGCCCTGTGCAGCCCCACACCCACCTGTGGAATAAAACTATGTGGAAAAACCAATGATGTGTAACTATGGAGACTGTTCTGGGCCCTCTTCCTTCTCTGTCTCTGTATTTCTCTTTCTCTCTCTCTCTCTCTGTCAAAAACAATAAAAATAAACCTTTAAAAAAATATGAAGAATCTGAGATCACTTGAATCACTTTCCCACAGTATGATCTACTCACCTATTACTGGAGCTATGACAGGGTAGAGGTAGATAAAAATGTTTGTACCAGACTGTTTTAGAACTCTGTGTATTTCTGAGAAAAAAATTCTATTGTTCTTTCTCAATGCAAATACATTATCAGGGAGCTGCACAATGTGACAAAAATACAGTGCTCAAGAATACATGAACTCTGGCTGAAACTATTTTACTTCTTCCATATCATTCTATCTCCAAATTTTATTCCCCATCTAGTAAACAATAAGGAATATTACTTTTACAACCCCTTCAGTTTCTCTCAGTGGTCTTTAGTCACTTCCCCCAACAGTATCCATTTCATAAATATGTTTCAAAATATTTTAGCATGTTATAATCTAGCATGGAGTAGAAACTTTTTTTTTTTAATGTACTTTGTGCAAATAAGAAATTACACCTTAAAAAAGCAACAATAACTGATTTTGATAGCGGTAGTAATAAAAATGTTAATTAAAAAGAAGTGTGCTTTCGGAAAAATTTAATTTTGAATCTGGTCTGGATCTCACTTCCACCTCTAGTAGCTTCACCTGGTAAATATTTAACACATTTTACCTTTGGTTTCCTCATCTGTGAAATAGTAACACCTATCTTGTAGGTTATAAGCATTAAATATGATCACACCACAATTCTTGGCCAACAGTAAATTCTGAACAATTTATCATCATCATCATCATCATGTCTATTACTATTAATCATAACAGCTATTTAATAAAATTATTTAAGATGAAATGAATTACTTGTAATAAATGGTGTTGAACTAACCATTAAATCAACTTTACATTTTTGACTAAAATATACCATGATACAAACAAATGTAACAAATAAACATCTTAAATTTAAGATTGCAGTTCTAGAGATTAGCATTCTTTTTTCTCTTGACTAAAAGCCATTTATGTTTGGGTACAACTCATGAAAATTTTATATACCAATGAAAAAATGTTCATTATGTTTGAAGTATACTCATCATTGCTTAATGTGAATCTATGGTTAATCATAACAACTTGCATTTTGCATAAAATTTAAAATGGAGGACAAATAGCAAAACAGACAATATTTTCAAAGACTTTAAAATGAAAACTCAATAGCATGTATTAAAGTGTTATTCAAGGTATACTTTCAAAAATTTTTGTTAAACTGATTTTAAACCTGCAGAAACAGTAAGAAAAATTCCAATATATATATTTGAGAATGAAAATCTGGAGAACTGCTAAAGGCATTTGCTTTACGTGTTGCAAACCTCAAGTTTATACTTTTCCTCTAGTACAGAAACTTTAAATTTTTTACCAAAAGACAGCTCCCTTCAAAACAAATAAAACACTTGACTTTTCAAATTGCATGTATTATGTACTTTTCTAGGGATGCCAAGACAAAGTACCACAGACTAGGTAGCTTAAACCCTAATAACCTCCTTTTAACTTAAGCAACTCTTTAAAGACCCTCATCTCCACATTCAGTCATGTTTTGAGACACTAGAAATTATGGGTGGGGGGATATAATTCATCCAATAACAGTTTGCAATAATACTTTGTTTAAAAATAGTCTACTTATATGTTTAATTTCTACTACAAATATTGTTTTCATGTTATTACTTTTAAACCAGAACTGGGTAAGACATCAACCGCAGTCCACCAGTGGACTGCCAAGCAATTTTGTGGTGACTGCCTGAATAATAAAATAAATAGCAAGTGCACTGTAACACTTGGACAAGTTGCTCTTATCTTGAAAAAGTCTGCCCAGGCCTGTGTTAAACTCATTTTGAATGAGTTTCCTATGTGTTGTAGGGGCATAAGAAAACTATTTTCCTCCCACCTTCTAAGTCCTAGCTGGAATAATAATAAAAATAACAGACACAGATTAACAAGAGAAAATCAAATTTTAATACAAGCTCATGGGAAATTCACATTAGCATAAAAATTCCAAGACAGGGAAGCAAAATGAGGTATATAGTCATTTTGGACAAAGAAAGGGAGGGAGAGGATTTAAAAGGGGAAATAGGCAATTCACAGCTAGCTGAGAAAAATGGTGAATAAATTCTTGCTAGGTAACTCACTAATTATGAGACAGAGGGAAATATATATAGAAAATAAATATTTGCATGGATTCTTCAGCCTACCATACTTAAATCATATGTGCTAAAAGGCAAATATGCTAAGGTTCCCTTCCTGAAGCAGGTTTTTATATTTGAATCTCTTGAAGGAGAAAAAAATGGAGGTAAAAACAAAACAAAACACAACTCTTCCTGAGTCTGTTGGGCTTTAATTGATTTCAGCTGGCAATAATTTGCATACCAGGGTGGCACATTTTGGGCAGATTGGTTCGTGGCCCCCATAAACCACATCCTTTCAAAATACTGAAACTCACCTAAAAGGGGTTAAAGCATGACTCATACAGTTGCATTTGATAAATATAAAAAGATAGTGACAAATCAGTATGCTAATTTGACATATGGTCTAACAAAAATCCTGTTGGCTTTTTAGGACTTAGAATGGATTTCTGGATCCACTATGGTAGGAGTCACTAATGGCAGCTGGAGTGAAATCATGGATTTCATTAGGGTTTCTAACCCAGGTCACTAAGTAGTAGCATAGTATTACATACCTATAGAAATAAGTTATACAAAATCTGACAAACAAAAATATTCTGAAACCAAGAAAATAAGCTAGTATAAACATATGACATTCTAGCTGGTAGTATGCACTTTATCTCAACTACTCATTTTACTGTAAGATAAATGAATACAAGCATTTCTTGTTCTCTAGTATTATGTTAACATGATAGTGGTCATTTAGTAACAAGATGACAGCCTTTGTTACCCGAATACATGGCAAGTTAGAAGTACAAGAAATCTCATCAACTGCTATAAATCATTAGGTTTCCTACAAGTCAATTCACAGATGTAAGAAATGTAAGTAGCCACATTAAATATTTTTGTTTATATATTTGTACAACTCCAGCTTTATCTAAGTATTCAATGTAGCTATATGACAATCAGCTAAAAGAATAATCCTATTTAAAGAACATTTTCTTTATAATAGTAGCAAAAGCTGCTAAAAAGCAACCAAGCCTGTTTACTTGAATGTGATAACAATGTGTTTATATGTAAAAACATAAATTATGTGTAAAAATATAAAGATCAATCTTAAGATTTTTAAACATTTTACAATTAATGATAAGCATGTTGTAAAATGACTATAGGATTTACATGGGTGGTTCTAGTAAATCAGGGATGACTATACTAAATCATATAGGTATAAACTTATCCAAAATGAGAGGAGTCATGTATATTTTCAGGTTTACCATTAAAATGATAAACATATAATTTTACTGTGGTGAAGCTAAAACGATCTCAGTTTTTTTAGTACAAATATAAATCTGCATGTTTGTTTGAAGTGTAACAGTCTCATATGTACCATTTTACAGTTAAACTGCTAAGTTATAACTAATAAACACATACAGTGTACATTTTTATAATTTCTATTGTCATTCTCTCATTTCACCTTTGCAAATATTTTTAATCTATGTCAACAGAAGCACAAGTGTTTCTACATTTATTTCACTAATATTGATTTTTTTTATCCCATTTTGGCAAGTCAATGATTTTGAATTATGAATTTAAATTAAGGATTCACACAAGGTTTAGGTCCATGCACCCTCGTTTTAAAATATAATCCTTAATGTTAAAATTCAGATTTAACTTGCTCAGCTCAATATCTTAAAGATTAGACTACCTTCTGTAATGTCTGCTCCAACATTTCTTTCCCATTCTTCTCTGAAGTACTCTTCTTGACCTCATCATCTTCACCGAATCTGAAGAGTTGTTCTGGTAGAGAATAAATAATACATTATGGTACTTCATATATTGCTGAAACATTGTCCCATCATTTCAAGGAAAAGGGTTCTACAGTTTCTCAATTATAAATAATCTAGTCTATTTTATTGTCAAGTATTTGGCCAGTAAGTGAATGGTGACCTTTTTTAAGATTTTCAGTCACATAATCATGTATCTTTCTAGTGTCATCTTTTTTTTGGAGTGTAAGATTTTCAAAGGTACAATAGATCTGCAGGTTAACAATGATGTACTTTTATTCCTATTTCATTCTTTTGTAGACTATTCCCCCTTTGCCTTAAAAGCAGAATTCATTGTCTTTTTATCTACACAAGTCACTACTAGTTTTGTTCTCTGGATCTTGTTCCCTGCCAGAAGGATCAGAGTGAACAAAGCAAACAGTAACAGAATTAGGGTGGATGGAAACTGTAACATACCCTAACACCAACCTTTTCTTCAAATAAAAAGATCATGCATTAAACAGAGTAAACCATAAAAATGACATTTCCAGAAAACAAACAAACAAACAAACAAAAAAAACTGACTTAATAACAAACAGAAACCCAGGTAATGGGTAAAGTTGTTTTTAGAAATTATTCCTACACTGGCCAAACATTTGACTATGAAACCCTTCAACCAAGCAAAAATGTACAAACAGTATATCAACCTTAAAGGGAAAAATGATCATAAAATTTCAGTTAATATTATTAAAATTCAAATACTTTAAAACCTATAAGTACATTTTTGTTATCAGATAAATTACTGTGACAAACTGAACTAACATTTTCTAAATTATTTTTGGGATACAGTATATCTCAAAGAATGAAAAAGGGAGCAAAAAAGAATACATAAACCTAAAGGATACATAGCTGTGTTAGGCTGAGATGATTTTGCTTTAAAGTATACTTTGCTGCTGTAGGTCAGTGTAAAACTTTGATTTATCAACAAAGGAAAAAGAAAAGAATATATTATTCTCTGTAGGGTAGAAATCCTCTTGGTATAAACAGTGACTAACAAGTTTGTTAGAGTGAATTAGGCATTTCTTTTGTCTTTGAAGCATGACATATCCAATTAAAACTTCTGTACTCATGAAATAAATAGAACACTATCCTAAGGATAATAAAAGCTAGAAAAGGTAGAATTTGCCACCTGGGGAATATGTGCCTTTACCTTGATAATAATCTATTAGTTCCCAAGTTTCTTTTTCTAGTCCCCTAACACCATGGTGCTGAATTCATTTACAACACTCTTAGCAATATAAAAATAATATGCAAATACAATTCATCTGTTCTAGTCATTTAAATACCTGCTATAATTCTAAGTAAAGTTTTTACTCTAAAAAATACAAGAAAAACTATTCTATACTCAAAAAAAGGACAATGCTAACAACGAATAACTCCATTAAAATAAAAGCTGAAGATTGATTTAAAAACAAATTTGGTTGTTGCTTATGTGCTCCTGGGTAGGTGCAAGACCTGCTGGTGGTCTGGCTGGCTGAGTTCAATTGCGGTGTTCTGCTGAAAAGTTTGTTTCTCATGTTCACAGGTTTGATAAAGAATACTTGAGTGGCTAGGTGCAGGCATGGAGAGGAGAAAGAAACCAACACTCTGCCTCTTGATTCTTTTCCTCATCAAGAATCTCAGGATTTGGGGGAAGCTGGGATGGCTCAGCAGGTTAAGTGCTTGCTTTGCAGCCCTGGAACCTGAGGATTGAATCCAGGCCCCGGCCCCGGCCTGTGCTGATCCCACCCTGCGTGGCCCCTGCCCACCTATGTGGAACAAAACCATGTCAAAAACTGATGATGTACAACAACGGATACTGCTCTGGGCCCTCCCCCTCCTCTCTGTCTCTGCCTTTCTCTGTCTGTGTCAAAAAAACAATAAATTAAATCTTTAAAAAAAGATAAACGAATCTCAGGATTTAGAAAATGAACCAAGAGGACTGATTAGAAATATTCACTTCTATTTTATTCCTATGGTGGAAATCACTTTTCTGGAGATTTATTTTCAGTATTTTAGGTCTACACACTTTCTTTTTATTTTCATAACTATAAAAATTCTTTCTAATATATGTTCTTTTTCAGGTGTTTCTTCTCTCTCCATGTTTTCTTTTCCTTTTTACCTTCGCTTATTAATAGTTGTTTAAATTTATTTTATTCTAGCTTCTATGTTTTTTCTTTTCTCTGAACTCTTTTGGATTACATTAAAAATTAATCTAAATTCTTCTGCAACCTTATCTGCTCTTTTTTGGATTCTCATTTAGCTATTTTACAATCATAAGGGCTGGAGAATATGCCACCCCAAAATATGCTGCTATGGTATATTGATTATTTCAAACTGCAAGCACTTGAAAAACAGCAAATGTAGAGAAAGGCTTTCTCTAAACTCCTTTATAGAGTTTTATCAACAGAGAAGATTGTCTCTTGTCACAGAAGAGGAGACTAACAGGGTACTTACTACTCAATCTTTACCATGCCCAATTTTTGTCAGGAACTTCATATCTCTTCTCTAATCTTCTAAGTGAAACCAAGGGTCCTTATGACTGATTAAATTTAAGTCCTGGTATAAGGGTGACACTGCAGTTTCAGGATCTAACACCCTAAGTTTAGTTCTATTCAATAATGTAATTTAGCTTAAAACCTTTTAAAACATTTCCTTTTGTTTCCTTCCTTAATGCCATTCAACTCTGTTTACTGTTTTCTATGTATACCACTTTCAATGACTCTGTTTACATTGAACTGGATGAAGTCTTTTCACATCTACATAAAATCCACACTAATTAATCCCTGAAACCATTAGGAAGCACCTTCTTTTCTTTTGCAAGTCAACCAAGAATTACTGGAATACCTCCCCCTTTCCTCTGTTCTGCCTCTTCTGAGGAGTCTATAAAACCTTTCTGCCAGGCTAGGATGGGGAGATGGCCTTTGGGCAGGAATCCACCATCCCTCCCTCCCCCTTCTCTCTGTCTCTGACTCTGTATCTCTCTCTCTCTCTCTCTGTCAAAAACAATAAATAAATATTAAAAAAAAAAAAAAAAAAAGAATCCACCATCCCGGAATGCCAGCATTTTGAATAAACTCCCTTTTCTTTCCACCAACCTTTGAATAAAGCTACTTTTCTTTCCACTAACCTTGTCTCTCTCTATTTTTGGAGGAGGCAAGCAGCACTTGAACCCAGTAACACTTGCTCTAGAAATCATATCCCTCTCTATCTATACCCCGTAGAGATCTAGCCTTTCCTCAGGATACTAAGCAGCCCCTGAGGCAGTGGAAAACAGTAAGTAGCCTGGCCTGGACTAATGCTCACATAGTTGGGCCCTCAGGCGGCTGAAGACACCATCTTGATCTAAATTGTATTTCAGCTCCTAATACTTAAGGTGGAAGGAACTCCTGGATATTTACCCATGAGACCATTCGAGGGAACAGAAGTTCACTGGAAAAGACCTCAGAATTGTTTTCAAGACCTGAGGAAATGATTTATTACCCTTACCTCACTTACAACCAATCAGCTCCCAGCATGACCCCTAACCCCTCACTCATGGTGTCCTACAATTGTGCCCTGTATAATCTGTAACCTATACACCATCAGGGAGTCAGCAGTTTTTTAGAACATAAGCTCCCCATCTCTGAATTGGCCATTTCAATATTAGACCTTTTTTTTCTTTCTTTCTATACTATATAGAAAACAACAGTACAGAAAACAACAGTACTGTCCTGTTTCAAACAGTATGCAGGGTCAACCTACTGACACCTTGAATTTAACCCAATGAGATTAGGCTGATTATAGGTGCCGTCTAAAACTGGATAGTACCATTTTCTGTCCTAGTTAAAATGGTATGTTCTGGTCATCCTAATACTGCAAACTCCTACTCGTGCATTCCTTTGGGCCAGTTCGCCCAGGCAGGCAAACTCAAGGAAAAACTTTGAGGTTCCAGTAACATAAGGGCCCTTTCATCTTCCTTAAAATCATTTACTCTCCCCTTAAGAGGCCTGCATCTCTTCTTCCTTCTGTTAATAAGACATTTAATCCTGAATTCTAAAGCCACTTCTTTGAGTTACTCACTTTTTCCTGTGTATCACCCATGTGCACATGAGGTATACATGTTAATAAACTTCTCTGTGTTTCTCTTGTTAATCTGTCTTTTATAACAGAGGTTTGAGCTAAGAAGTCAGGATAAAAGGAAAATAAATTTTCCTCCTCTACAATAATTTTCTTTTACTGATCATATTCATATAATGCTTCCTGGATGAACTTCCTTAAAAGTCTGTTCGTGATTACATACACTTGAGAAATAAAGAAACGCAAATAGGAATCAATTTGTGTGTTGGCAATTTCCTAAAGAATAGTACTATTGTTACAAAGTTCAACTGAGTAATTTGAAAGATTTTTGGCTTTATTCAACAATTCATGAATCTACCAGCAACCCACCAAGCAAACAGAAATGAGCTCTGAGAAACAGTAGAAAATAAAAGGCAGAAAGGGAGCCAGACAAAAAAAGTTAGTATCAAAGAGTAAGGAAATCATCTCAGGCAAGGTCACCTTCCTATAAGTGAAAGCAGAAGTCTATCCAGATTTCCACCCTCTTGCTGACCAGATAATTCCAGATGGATTGGTTAAAAGTTACATTCCTCCCGAGGATAAAAAGGCTAACCCCCCAATTTTTTATATTCCCTGGATTAAACCTGAGCTGCGATCCATAGTCAAAATTTTCCCAATGTAATTTAGGATCCGCCCATATTTGCTGAGAAATTTAATATAGTAATTCAAACTTATCAACCCAGTTTCTTTGCTTTAAGCCAGCTAGTTCATATGCTTGTCAGAGAAGGCCAAGCTCAGAATTGGATGAAAACTGTTGAGTGGCAAAATCCTAAAAGGCCTAGAATTACAACCAGATTATCCCATTGACTTGTTACTATGACCAGGCTCATAAAACTACTAAACGCTTTCACTGGACAATTCCTAGGGCTTTCCTAAAGCCAGTTGATTGACATAAAACTCGGTCTTCCTCATGAAAGTCTAATGAACTTGACCATGACTGTTAAATCGACTTCAGGTTGTTTTCCAAGAAAAGTCTGGTCTTTTTTTCAGATATTGATTCCGCTCAGGTACGTAGGTTTTAACTCTATGGTTATTAATAGGATGAACCAAGACTTTCCTTTTAGTTAAAAGAACCAGGGTGGAATGGATATGTCCACTCTAAATTTAGTTAATTTGGCAAATCAGCTTGAGCGTTCCTTAGATGAGTCACCTGAAAGAAAGACTGATGATAAATTCTTAATTTTCAGCTCTAGCAAATGAAGGTCCTATACAAAACCAAAACCCTCAAAGAGCCAGGACACTGGAAAAGAGATTGTCACAAATTTGAGTACTTCGGGCACCTTCAGCCTTCTAACCAGCTCTTCCAGTGTCCTCCTAATATCCAGTAGCAGGGCACTAAAGAACTACAGAATTTCTTCCCAATTCTCCTCTTAATCGACTCAGAAACACACTCCACAGATTGGGAATGAATCTCTCTGTCTTCACTGAAACTGGAGCCACAATCTTGATGCTCAACCCTACTGTATAAAGCATCTCCTGCCTTATAGTACTAAAACAGTTTAAATACTGGGGATCTCTAATAAACCTCAACAGACTCCTTTCTCTGAACCTATCTATCCTTTTTATGTTTAGGCTCTTTGAGAGATACTCACCCTTTTCTCTTTAGCTCCTCTGCCCTTATTCATTTATTAGACTAAGACTTATTAGAAAAGTGTCATGCCAGAATTTCTTTCTCCAAAAAAGGGGAAAAATTCTAGAATTTGAAAGTAGTCATCAAATTAGCCAATCAGGTGAATTAAATGACCCTTGGACACTTTTTATATGCTCCATTTCTGACAGTATTACAGCTGAATCTGGGAGCACTGATCATTTGTCTCTATTGATTCAGCTGCCATCTCTTTATAGGCAAAATCTTCAATGAATATTGGTACAATCTGTAGTGCATCTCCTTATCAAGATTTAAATATATCTCTCAAAACCCTTCCCCAGAATCAATCTATACCCCATAAGTAAAGAAGCCTCTCAAGGTATAAAACCCATAATAAAACATTACAAAACTCAGGGTCTCACAGTTCCTTACATTATTAATAGTTCCTGTAATACTCCTATATTACCTGTGAGAAAACTCAAGGGCCGAGGGTGTAGGTTTTTCCAGGACCTATAAGCAATAAACAACACTATTATCCCTCAACATCCTATTGTTCCTAACCTTCATACAATATTAACATCCATCCCAACTGAAAGTAAGTCCTTTACTGGATTAACTTAGCCAGTGAATTCTTTAGTATTCCAGTTGATGAAGCTAGCCAATACCTTTTTGCCTTCACTAAGGAAGGAAAAAAATTCACCTGGATAGTAATGCCTCAAGATTCTCCTGAGAGCTGATTGTACTTCTCTCAAATTCTGAAGGCTGGTCTGGACAGTATAAAGTTCTCTAGGGGGTTCTACTTTATCACAATACTTGTATGACTTGATTCTTGGCTCTTCCTTCCATGTCTCCTCACAGAAGGATGGCATCTACTTGGTAAGGCTAAAGTAGCTTTTAAGGGATGTAAGGTCCCCTTGGAGAAATTGCAGTTTGTCCAAACCCAGGTTTGATATTTAGAGCATCTGCTATCAGAACAAAGGCTGCACTTAGATCCAGGTAGGCTTCATGGTATTAATTTTCCTAAAATCTAAAACGAAACATAAATTACAATGTTTTCTTGGGGTAGTTGGTTATTGACAAAATGGAATCTCAAATCTCTTTCTCTCTTCCTCTCTCTCTCTCTCTCTTAGCCAAAACTCTGTGTTTTATTAAAGAAGAAGAATCCCAATCTAATTTTATGGGAATAACAGGACATAAAACCTTTAAAACCTTAAAGGAGAATTTAGTAAAACCACCAATTCTTGGGCATCCCAACTACCAGATTCTTTTTTCCTGTGTGTGTGTGTGTGTGTGTGTGTGTGTGTGTGTATGAGAGAGAGAGAGAGACAGAGAGACAGAGAGACAGAGAGAGACAGAGAGAGAGAGAGAGAGAGAGACAGAGAGAGAGAGAGAGAGAGAGACAGATAGACAGAGAGAAAGAGAGAGAGAGTAAAGGAAAAGAATGCCCTTGGGGTACTCATCCAAAACCATGGGGACCACTATCAACCTATAAGGTATTATTGCTAGCAACTGAACCCTGCAGCACTTGGATAACTCCTTTTGTCTTTGAGCCATTACCTACAATTTCCCTTTCAGTTAAGGCCACTAAGGAAATCACTGTGGGATCCCCTCTAACCATCTTTCTACACCATGCAGTAGAAGCCCTCCTGAATTCTCATCACACTCAACATTTTTTCAGTCATTCGCCTCAACTTCTATGAAGTCCTCTTGTTAACTGCCTCTCACATAACTCTTTCAGGTTTTAATAGCCTTGACCTGCTAATCTTCTCCCCTTCAGACTAACAAAGCCTCTCACAACTGCTTAACACTGATAGATCACCTCAATGCTGATCTCTAGGCAAGTCCTTTGAGTAACACTCACTTCTCATGGTTCACTGATGGCTCTTATTTTAAAGGTAAATATGGTCAATATTGCACTAGATATGCAATACCAAAAACCTCTGATGTAACTGAAGTGGCACCTTTGCCTTTGTTACTAAGGCCTAGGGCCCACAAATTGAAATATAAGTGCTCACACAGTCCTGCACCCTAGCCAAGGCCAAAACCATCAATATTAATACCGACAGTTTTTCTTTTGAAGTAACTCATCAGTTTGGAATGTTATGTAACAATATAGCTTCCTTACTTCCAGCAGAAACATAATTTAAAAATGGCTTTAATGCTCAGGAATTATTAAATACTATACTTTAACCTGCTGGTTTAGCTCTTGTTAAGATCCCAGGGCATTCTATACTTGATTCTCTGAAAGCTAAGGGAAATCACCTTGCTAATACTTCTACAAGGAATCCTGCCCGTAAAGGAATCAACAGCCTCTGTCATGGTCCAAAGAAATATTTTCCCAAATGATACTTTAGAAAAACTGGTTGGAGAAACCCAACAATTGGCCTCAGAGAAGGAGAAACAAGATTGGTAATCTAATAATTGTTGGTTTGATGAAAAGCGAAAGCTCTGGTTCAGGTCAAATAGCAACCCACACCTACCAAGGACTAAAATCCAATACTAAGGACTACATATGAATTAAAACATTGGTCCAAGGACAAAATGATAACATGGATGAATCAGTACTGGTGAGGAAATATTAATAAGTAGATGATTAAATAAGTATTAATCAGTACTGGTGAGGAAGCTGGGATGGCTCAGTGGGTTAAGCGCTCACTTTGCAGCCCCGGGGACTGAGGATTGAATCCCGGCCCCAGCCTGTGCGAACCCATATGCTGAACTGGGGAGTGCCCCCAGTTCAGGTCTCACTGGGGTGAGACCCTGGCCCAGTTCCTGCCCTGTGCAGCCCCGCACCCACCTGTGGAATAAAACTGTGTGGAAAACCCAATGATGTAAAACTGTGGAGCCTGTTCTGGGCCCTCCCCCTTCTCTCTGTCTCTGTATCTCTCTCTCTGTCAAAAATAATAAAAATAAATCTTTTAAAAAAACCAATAAATAAAATAAGTAGATGTGAAAAGCACCTACTTCACTTGTCCCAGTTGTCCAAAGTACAACCCAGAGAAATATATTCACACTGCTCCCAGACATCTTAAATAATGGACCATTTGAGGTCTAGTAAATGGATTTCATACAGCTTCCCCTTCTCACGAATATAAATATGCTCTAGTCATGTCTGTATGTTTTCTCAGAAGACTGAAGCTTTCCCATGCACACAGGCTACTGGTTCTTCTATGGCCAAAATCCTTTTGGAAAGGATCATTCCTACCTGAAGATCCCCTCTCAAACACCACAGTGTTTGGGGAACCCATTTTACTAGTCAGGTACTTTGACAAGTCTGTGTTATTTGGCCAATTTTACTACACTTTCACTGGGCTTATCACCTCAGGTTTAGTTGAACATACTAACAGTATTAAGATTCAATTAGTAAAATTTATAGATGCCTCTGAATACTTTGGTTAAAGCATTGCTGTTGGTCCTTCTAAATCTCAGATCTATTCCCTTTGGAACTCATAAACTATTACCCTTTCAAATAATCACAGGGCACCCAGTGCATCTGACCCCTGCCTCTTTGGATCCACAGATGATGAGAAATACTTCAATATAGTAAAGGTCTAATTGCTTCTATCTAAATTAACCAGGTTTTGGCAAAACAGTCTTTTCACAGAGCACTCAAGAGAGATGAAGATCTTTTTTTAATTTTTTATTTATTCTTTTATTTTTTGACAGAGAGAGGGAGAGACAGAGACAGAGACAGAGAGAGAACTGAACTGGGCACACTCCCCAGTTCAGCACAGGGGGCAGAAGGGCCGGGGCCGGGATTTGATCCTTGATCCCCCGCGCTGCAAAGTGAGCGCTTAACCCACTGAGCCATCCCGGCTTCCCCTAGATGAAGATCTTAAGTAACATACTTTCCAACCTTGAGAGTTCATCTACTGAAAAAGACACTTCAAGAAAGACTTTCTTCAACCTTCCTGAAAAAGCCCCTATCAGGTACTGCTACCCAAAACTTATGCTGTCAAACACCAGGAAATTAGACTCCTGGAATCATGTGACGTCTGAAGAAAGTGCTTAACACTGAATGGACCCACACACCATCTAATAACCTGATAGCATATATTTTCCTGAAATTGAAGCAGATGAATTCTGATGAGAACATTTTCTCAAAATGTCCAAACCAGGACTATTGAAAGTTGTCTGACAAACCCTTAAGGTTGACTCAGCACCTCAGATGCTCTCTAGTGCCTATGATCATGACATACGAACTTTAGGTAAAAAGTGTCTGAGAGCTCTCCCTTCTACCTCTCCCTGATACTCAACTGTGACCACAATAGGTTTCCCTCTGATGATATCCTTATTTGGTTGTGATGGGGGTGGCGGGCGGCAGAGGCTAATCTTGAAGACACTTTTCTTCATTCTGATTCAGTACTTTTCTCTCTGGATCTTTCCCTCTTCTCTCTTCTCCAAGACTCAGGTCAAAAACAATGCAGAAGACATGTGTTCAGGGCTCTTTTGTAGTGAGTTAACCCCTGTGTCTATGCTGATCCATCTGATCCTCAACTAGAGTGCCGTTCCAAGGGGAGTTGGGACAGGGGGTGTTGGCACTTTCTCTACAGATTTAGCCTCTTGACTGTTACTTTCATTTTGGTCTATTACCTTAAGTCATCTAGTTGGACTACTGGAAGCTCAGTTCTTTCCAGCTCAGTTGCACTCTTAAAATATATTATGGGCAACTGTATGAAAGATTCACTACAACATGAATTGCAATTTTTAATAAAGAGAAATTTTGCATGGTAGGGGCCTATAGTGTTCACATGGAAGATCTAGAGGAAGTAGAATTTATTTGAGAGGCAAGGTTATAAGTTTGTTTTAGTTTTTTTGTTGTTTTTTTTTTTTAAGGACATGCTTAACTTTTGAGATCTTGTAAAAATAGCCAAGGAGAAACAGGTAGCAGAAAATAAGAAATAGACACCTGGCACATAAAGAGAAGTTACTAGTCACATACATTTGGGATTTTAATCCAGAGAGAACATGTTCAATGAAATGAAAAGTAAGCCAGAGGCACCAGATTTACCCTTCCATATGGAACAGCTGAAAACTAGACAAAATACACGAAAATATGTTTTTCAGACATTAGGTAGAAAATGATACAGTGCAGTCATCCCTGAGAGAGAGCAAACAAATGAAGTGAGCTCTATGACTGCTCCAGCTTACTGCCTACATAGAGCTTCTGGGCCAGAGTACAAAAATAGAGGACTTAAATGGTATCTGATGATCTCCCTAAACTGAAGAGACAGACCCCAGATTCCAGGAAATCCAAGGAAGTGAGAGTTTACAGGTGAAAGCGCCACAGAGAAGAGATCTCAGAGACAGACAGAACTCTGAAGATCTACAGAGGTGTGTGCCCCTTGAGTCTTTAGCTAAAAACTCATCAGCACATGTATGTGAGTAAACAACCCAAAGAAAGATTCACTTAAAAGGAGTAAAGGAAATAATCTTCAAAACTCACACAGGCCCAAGAGTAGTTAGTTAGTGCTCCCAACTGCAGAGAGTGAAAAAAACAAAAAAAACAAAAAAGAAGATATTATGTATAGTAAAAAAAAAAAAGATAAGAATGACAGCAAAGTTCTCATCAGAGACAATTTAAGCCAGAAGACAGTAATTTTTTTTTAAAGATTTATTTTATTGGTTTTTGGGGTTTTTTTTGACAGGAGACAGAGAGAGACAGAGGCAGAGAGAGACAGAGAGAAGGGGGAGGGCCCAGAGCAGTCTCCATAGTTGTATGTCATCAGTTTTCAACATGGTTTCTTTCCACACAGGTCGGCAGGGGAACTGGGCAGGGGGCCTCCTGCATGGGAGGCACACCCCCTCGAGCCAGGGGCCAAACTGGGGGGAAAGAACCAAACTGGGGGCCTCCCACATGGGAAGCACACCCCAGTTCAACATATGGCCCCACATGGGCCGGGGCCGGGATAAGATTCTCGGTCCCCGGGGCTGCAAAGCGAGCGCTTATCCCGCTGAGCCATCCCGGCTTCCCCAAGACAGTAAATTTTTTAATGTACCAAAAGAAAAACAACACTGTCAATAAAAAATTCTATAGTTAGGAAAAATATCTATCAAAAATAAAGACAAAATACAGATTTTTTTTTCAGGTGTATAAAAGCTGAAAGAATTCATCGCCAGCAGATGTGCACTATAAGAAATATTAAAGGGAGTCCTTCAGGAATAAATGAAATGATACCAAATATAAATGTGGATCTGTGAAAAAGAATAAAGAACAAAATATATGTTTCTGAGTAGAGAAAAATAAGAGCCTCCCAAGCTGGTTAGATCTAAGACTCTAGGCTAAATAAACGCAGATAATAATCTGAATCTCTGGGATCATCCCTTCCAACCAGGCAACACTCTCTCTTATGTAGACCCATATGATCATTTAACAAAATACAGATTTAAAATCTAATTTGGAAGAAAACACAAAGTAAATGAGAATGTACCCAAACCCTAAATTTAGTAAAATATGAGCTCAGAAAAGAGATAAGACAATTAAATGAAATAAAGTGGTAATTTGAAGAACTGAGGCAATAAATTAAGAACCAAAAAAAAGTCACTGTGGATGTAATCTAAATATTAGAAAGAATAAAGAAAAGACTATTCATGGCTAAATATTGAATTACTGAAGAAGTGCAGTTTGGAGAGAAACTAATTGCAGAAGAAAAAGACAAAGATTAAAGAATTAGAAGAAAATAGGTGTGAAGACCAGCCCCAAAATTATCTAACACTAAATTAAGTATAAAAAATATGCAAAAATATATACATGAAAAATTTCATTGGAATAAAAGAAAATCTTAATTGACAAATAATAAATTACATAGATAATGTAAGAAAATATAATTTGGGACAAAGCATGCGAGGACATATTCTATTTCAATTTTAGAACATCAACTTGAAAAAAGTAAAAACTCAAACATCCACATAGCAAAAGCAAGTTGCATCCAAGGAAGGAGTAAGGTTCAAAAAGGAGGAATAATCAGATACCTCTCCATAATACACCTCCACAGCAATCCTATATTCTAAAAATGAGTAATATGTAGAAAGTCCTAAGGGCAAAAATGTGTGACCCATTAAAATTATACCCAGCTAATTTATCCCTTGACTATAAAAACTGTTGAAATATATTCTCAAAGAGCTAAGCTCTCACAAATATGGCTATTTTGATTGTCTTGAAAAAAACACACACACATATTTTCAGTTACATCTAGCTGACCAAGAAATACATCAAAATAAAAATCTCATAAATAGAAAAGCCATGGCTTTAAAAAAACTATGACATTTGAAATCACTCTATACAGTCATACCTAGTTTTGAGCTTCACTTTATTGCACTTCACAGATACTGCATTTTTATCAACATTGAGGCAAGACCCTCTATTAGCAAAAAGGTTATAACTCATTAAAGGCCTGATAAAAGTGAGCAGTTTTTAGCTAAAAAGTACTTTTAATTACATTGTTTTATTAGATATAGTGCTATCACACACTTAACAGTCTATAGTATAGCATAAACATAACGTTTACATACTCTGCGTAACCAAAGAATACGTGACTTGCTTTATTGTGATAATTCTCTTTAGTGCTGTGGTCTAGAACTAAACCCGCAATATTTTCGAGGCATGCCTGCATAGAAGTAAAACTTTAAAACCATGAAATCACTGCAATGCATAAAGTTATAGGATTTGATTAAATTGAAAGGTAATTTAATGAACAAAACTCAAGATGTGGGGAAAACAAATGCAAGTTTTGTAAAAATAATGTTTTTTTCCATCTTGCATGGCAAAATGTTAATTTTTAATATGCTCTGAAACTGAAATATATACTTTAAAAAATACAAAGTAAGCCCACCTTTAATAATTTTGGAACTTTTTAATCTAAAAGGGAACTTTCAGAAATTAATATCTCCTCAAATAATAAAATATTTATCTAAAGTTCAACAGCTCCTTTATTTTTATATCTATTTATTTTTATTTGGTTGGCTCCAAATAAAAAAATATGTAAATATCTTCTTTAAAATATCATATATGATGAAACTCTTTTCACACAATTTCTCTGCCTAGGCTGCTATCTATATTTGTATGAAGAGATTTTTGATATGATAATTATTTAATACTAAAATTCTGATTTTTAAGCATCTCTGAATTAAGTTTTCCTTCACTCTTTTTTATTCTATTGCTTGAATGTATTTAAGTATGTGTATTTTTTCTAAAAACAACAAAGTTATTCTTTTAAAAAAGTAAACCACGGGAAATGTTTTTGAGAATCCTAATAGTTAAGAAAAATTGGAAAGATGTTTCAGTGGAAGAAACTAAGAAGATACAAGAAAGAGGAGTAGAAAGTAAAGCAGGGGAATATCAGTGTTTCAGAAGTCAATGAAGGAGTAAACTCAAAGTATAATATAAATCAATGATGTAAAATAGAGAGGTTCAAATATTGGCCTTGACAAGTCACCAGTGGCCTAAGTAATAGCAACTGGAACAACAATAGTAATTGGGACAATAGCCAGATGAGTGGTATATGATAACTTAATTATTAAGTATAAATCAAGTATATTATTAAGTTAATTATAAAGCATAAATTGTTAGCACCTAAGAAGTACAGTGGTTACAATTAAGCTGTAACAAGTAAATAAGAAGAAATTCTGTCAAATCAAACTTAATTACCCTTTTCTAATAAGGTACTGAAGTATGGACTGAACCTGTACAGTAAATATAGCTATCTTGATTTGAACAAAGGCATAATCTTGCAGTTGGAACAGATAGAATCCTTCTTACTAAACACTTTTAGGCTAGTGGTCAGGCAGGTTGCTGATCTGTAGATCCCCAAGTTTACTTCTAAGATTTTAATTCCAGGACAACAGATGAGAACAAAATAATTTCCAGAAAAATGTATGCCAAAAAATATATATATAAATGTGTTATTGATGTAGATACAATAGCTCTATATTAGCTATAAAACTTCAAACATAGCTAGTAAAACTGTATTAATAAATAATAAAAATAAACTATCTTGTGTTATACAACATCTCTTTAGAATTTTTAATAAATTATAAACTGACTTTTAGGTGTTCTCTCTATACACACTGAATTTTAAGTGTTCTCTCTATTTCATATTCTCATGAAAAGTGAAAATATTAATGAGATATCAATGAGTGAAACAGTGAAAAGAGAAGTTTCATAGAAGAAATTAAAAATAAAACATCAAGAATGGGATAATTAAAAATACTTCCTATATTTTTATTCTCACAAAAAATTTACCTTCTCTTCTCTTCGCTATACATGTATTCAATTCTTGTATTGTTGCTTTATCAATAGATATATGTACTTTAAGTTTATCCAATTCTTCTTGAAGAGCCATCCTATGAAAAATTAACATAATAAATGATTATTTTAATAATGCAGCAAGCAAATAAGGCAGCAATTAGACAGTAGTAAATTATAAGAAAAAATATTTTAACATTAACAAATCCTAATGATTAATATTGAATTTTAATGAATACCTGTAAAGTAAAATGTTTTATCTTTTTCAAGATTTTTATTAAAAATATATATAACATGATTTTATATTAGCTTCAGGGATACACCATAGTTATTCAACAGTTATATAATTATATAAAGAAGTGATCACCATGATAATAAGTCCAGCAACCACCTGACACCATACTATGCTATCACAATATTATTAACTAAACATTCCATTTATTTTATATTAATTCCATGTGTACAGCATAATAATTAGACATTTATGTAATTTAGGGAATGATCCCCTGACTAGTCTAGTACCCATCTGGCACTATGCATAGTTACTGTCATATCACTGACTAGGTTCCCAATGCTTTACTTTACATCCCCATGAGCATTTTGTAACTACCAATTTGTACTTCTTAATCTCTTCACGTTCTTCATTCTGCTCCCCAAACACCTTCCCATCTATCACTCAATAAAGACAGTACCCATCTAATACCATACATAGTTATTACATATTATTGACTACATTCCTTATGCTATACCTTACATCCCCATAACTACTTTGTAACAACAGATTTCTTAATCTTTTTCCCCTTGGGAACCATCCAAATGTTTTCTGTATCTATCAGTTTGTTTCTCTTATTTTTTCTTTAGATTCCACATGTAAGCAAAATCACATTGCATCTAATTTTCTCTTGTGACATACTTCATGCAGCACAATACTCTCCAAGTCTATCCATGCCACTGCAGATGGCATGAACCCATTCCTTAACATGGCCAAGCATTCCACTGAATATATGTACCACCTACTCTTCATCCGCTCATCAATCAACAGACATACAGGCTGCCTCCACATCTTGGCCACTGTAGACAATGCTGCAATGCACATACGAACGTACATGTCTCCTCAAAGTAGCACTTTGGGTTTCTTCAGATGAATATTCAGAATTGAATACTGGATCCTTCTTTGTCTTTTGTTTTATAACTTTTATTTTAAAGTCTATGTTGGGGATGCCAGGATGGCTCAGCGGGTTAAGTGCTCACTTGTAGCCCCAGGGTCTGAGGAGCAAATCCTGGCCCCAGCCTGGCCCCATGCTGAGCTGGGGTGTGCTTCCCATGTGGGAAGAAGCAAGGGACCCTGTGCTGCTCCCCACCAACCTGTGTGGAATGAAACTATGTCAAAAAACAACAACAAAAAAAACCCAACAACACGGGGAAGCTGGGATGGCTCAGTGGGTTAGGCACTCACTTTGCAGCACCGGGGACCGAGGATCGAATCCCCCGGCCCCTGCGGACCCATATGCTGAACTGGGGAGTGCCCCCAGTTCAGTTCTCTCTCTGTCTCTGTATCTCTCTATCTTTCTCTCTCTCTCTGTCAAAAACAATTAAAAATAAATAAATAAATATTTTAAAACAACAACAACAACAAAAAAACTGATAATGTACAACTACGGACACAGCTCTGGGCCTTCCCCCTTCCCTCTGTCTCTGTCTCTCTCTCTCTGTCAAAACTATAAATCTTTTTTTATTTTTATTTTTTTAAGTCTATTTTATCTGGTGTAAGTATTGCTACCCTAGCTTTTTTTTTTTTTCTTTCCATTTTCATAAAATAACTTTTTCCATTCCTTTACTTTCAGTCCGTGCATGTTTTTCAATCTGAAGTGAGTCACTTGTAGGCAGCATATGTAAGAGTTCTGTTTTCTTATCCATTCAACCATTTTATTTTTCATTGGAGTACTTAATCCATATATTTTCAAAGTAATTGTTGATAGATATGTAGTTATTACCATTTTATTCACAATTTTGAATTTTATTTTCTTTCTTATAGAAGTCCCTCTAATATATCTTGCAATACTGGTTTGGTGGTGATGAACACCTTTAGCTTTTTCTTGTCTGGGAAGAACTTTATGTTCTTTGATTTTAAATGATAGCCTTGCTGGTGTAGAGGAGTCATGGTTTTTAGATCCTTGCCTTTCATCACTTTGAATATTTCCTGCTAATCCCTTCTGCTTACATAGTGTCTGTTGAGAAATCAGTTAACAATCTTATGAGAGCTCCCTTATTAGCTGATAGTTGCCTTTCTTTTGCTGCTTTTAGAATTCTCTCTGCATTTAAACTTTGGCATTTTAATTATAATGTATCTTGGTGTGGGCCTGTTTGGGTTCATCTTGTTTGAGATTCTCTGTGCTTCTCAGACTTGTATATCTATTTCCTTCACCAGGTTATGCAAGTTTCCAGTCATTATTTGTTCAAATAGGTACTCAATCTCTTGCTTTCTCTCTTTTCCTTCAGGGACCCCTATGATGTGAATGTTGTTATGCCTAACATTGTCCCAGAGATCTCTTAAACCATCCTAATTTTATTTTATTTTTTCCCCCTTGTTGTTCTCATTGGGTGTTTTCTGCTACTTTGTCTTCCAAATTGTTGATTTGGTCCTCTGCTTCATCTAGTCTGTTGGTGATTCCTTCTAGTACCTTCTTCATTTCACTTATTACATTCTTCACTTCTGTTTTTCAAAAATGGTTTCTATGTCTTTTATTTTATGCCTTCTATCTGTTTGTTTTTCTGTTTGTTTTTTAAGATTTATTTTATTGTTTTTGACAGAGAGACAGAGAGAAGGGGGAGGGCCAGAGCAGTCTTCATAGTTGTACATTATCATTTTTTGACATGTTTTTATTCCACACAGGTGGGAGGGGGGCGGGGGGGGGGAGATGTGCAGAGCGGGAATTGGGCCAGGGGCATCCTGCATTGGAGGCACATCCCCGAGAGC